>CAUYQV010115919.1:0-13384 GCA_963574575.1 Galagoides demidoff
AATGGCCGGGTGTTGTGGCAGGCGCCTGTGGTCCCAGCTACTTGGGAGGCGGAGGCAGGAGACTCGCTTGAGCCCAGGAGTTGGAGGTTGCTATGAGCTGTGATGCCATGGCACTCTACCCAGGGGTATAGCTTGAGGCTCTGTCTCACAAAAAAAAAATCTTGGGCTCAAGAGATTCTCTTGCCTTAGCTCCCAAGTAGCTGGGACTACAGGTGCCTGCCCCACTTTGCTAGTTTTTTCTATTTTTAGTAGAGATGGGAGTCTCACTCTTGCTCAGACTGGTCTCAAACTCTTGAGGTAAAGCAATCTACCCACCTTGTCCTCCCAGAGTGCTAGGATTACAGGCATGAGCCACCATGCCCAGCCAGGGCAAGGTTTCTCTAATTCTTAAATGCCACTGTTTCAGTTGCCCTCACACTTTTATTTTCTGCCTGAAGGCCATAACTCACTGTCTTACTTTCTTAGAGCACTTCATTCACTAATTTTCTTTCTTTTTTCTGGAGATAGAATCTCACTTTGTTGCCTCGGTAAAGTGCCATGGCCTCATAGCTCACAGCAACCTCAAACTCTAGGGCTCAAGTGATTCTCTTGCCTTAGCCCTCCTCCTGTAGCTGGGACTAGAGGCACCCACCACAACACCTGGCTATTTTCTTGTTGTACTTGTCATTGTTATTTAGCAGGCCCAGGCCAGGTTTGAACCTACCAGCCACAGTGCATGTGGACAGTGCCCTAACCCCTGAGCTATAGGCACTGTGCCTGGTTTCAGAGTTTATAAATAAACTGTAGTATCAGTTGTACTGGTTTAGTATCCAGTTTAATTTATTATAATTTACCTTTCATCTAATTTGCAAAAATGCACACAAATTTGTTAGTACTACATTAAGACTCATATTTGTCTTTTCCTAGTGGTACTAAAAAAAAGAGGTAAAATTTCAAGTATCAATTACTGACACAAAATCACACACACACAACACAAATACATATAGAAACTAGTCTATAAATTGTATCAGTGTCAATTTCTTGGTTTTGATATTATAGTTATGTAAGATGCCACCACTGGGGGAAGACATGTGATGGGTACAAGGAACCTCTCTGTATTATTTTTACAACTTCTTATGGGGCTACAATTATTTCAAAATAAAAAATTTAAGAAAATGTATTATTGGATAAGTGAAAATGGTTCTTTAGAGTAGATCGAAATTGTCCAGAAGTGAACTTGAAATTGACCAGCTCCTCTAAAGCATAGAACTATAAAGGAAGAATCAGAAACATTTAAGAAATTTTAGCTTGATAGGCCAGGTGCAGTTGCTCATGCCTGTAATTGTAACACTTTGGGAGACAGAGGTGGGTGGACCTCCTGAACTCAGGAGTTCAGAGACTAGCCTGAGCAACAGCGAGACTTGGAGACCCCATCTCTATTAAAAATAGAAAAAACTAGCAGGGTGTCATGGTGGATACCTATAGTCCCAGCTACTTAGGAGGCTGAAGCAAGAGGATCACTTGAGCCCAAGAGTTTGAGCCTACTGTGAGCTATGAAGCCACAGCATTCTACCCAGAACAGACACTCTGTCATAAAAAATAATTAAATAAATACAAACTAAAAATTTGGGATTGCTGAGGCAAAATCTTTTCTCCTTATTTTCCATTAAGAAGGATTTTGATTTTGACAATCAAAATAATTATCTATGCCAAAGTAAAAGACTATCTTCTGGGATCCAGATACAAATGTGGGCAGATATACACGAAACCTAGAAAATATAGGCCAAAAATGTACATATTGATAACATAGATTTCTAAAGACAGCAAAAAGGCCCAGGTCTCAAATTCTCAAGTAAGAGATCTTCAAGAGTATTTAACCTTATCTGGCCAGGTATGGTACCTCAAACCTAGCTCTCTGGGATCACTTGAGCCCAGGAGTTAGAGACCAGCCTAAGCAAGAGCAAGAGCAAGACTCGTCTCACTAAAAATAGAAAATCAGCTGGAAAGAGGCTGAGGCAGGAGGATCACTAGAACCCAGGAGTTTGAGGTTGTTGTTACCTATGATGACACCATGGCACCTTACTCTGTCACACATACACAAAAAAATACCCAATCCATTCACATTAAATATTTCAATCTACTTTTCTGAACAGTGAATTTATCTTAAATTCTAAAAATGAAAGTTTCTTACTTTAAAGCGGATGGTTCAGAGTTTTTTCCTTATACACAAGGCAACGTAGTGCTTGAGGTAAAATAACCTGTCAAGTCAGAGACAACTGGGTCCCAGTCTCTCCAGGTCCTCTGGGTGGCCTTGGTCAACTTATTAATGTCTGAAGTCTTCGTTCCCTGTTTTATAAATAAGGGTAATAGTGCTACTGCCTTAAAGACTTGCAGTGACAATATCAAAAAATAACACAAAGTAAATCAAAGTCCAGTACTTTCCAGGCACATTCAAATTTTTTTTTATTTGAAACACAATTCATACAGTAACAGTTAAAAATTTTAAATTCTCAAATGTGACTAAAAGTTCTAACATGCCTGGATGATTTTACGTAATAAGAAAAACTTGCTTTCCTCCAATTATGTTATGAGATTTCTTAACTCTTCCTTTCAACAGCATATATACACCTGGTACGGTGGCTCATGCCCATAATTCTAACACTCTGGGAGGCCAAGGAGGGAGAATTGCTTGAGCTCAGGAGTTCTACACCAGCCTGAACAAGAATGAGACCCCTGTCTTTTTTTTTCCTCCAGCTAAACCTCTCATGTTTTTTTTTTTATTGTTGGGGATTCACTGAGGGTACAAAGAACCAGGTTACATTGATTGCTGTGTCAGGTAAAGACCTTCCCATAATAGTGTTCCGCCCCCAAAAGGTATACTACCACCACTGCCCCCCCACCCCTCCCTCCTTCCTTTCTCTGCTTTCCCCATCCCCCACCCCCCACCATGTGCTAGGTCATTATTTGTTCTCATACCAGAATTGAGTACATAGGATTCTTGTTTCTCCATTCTTGTGATGCGAGATCCCTGTCTTCACTAAAACTAGTCAGGCACGGTAGTGAACAACTGTAATCCCAGCTACTTGGGAGGTTTAGGCAAGAGGATTGCTCAAGCCCAGAGTTTGAGGTTGCTGTGAGATATGACACCAGGACAATTTATCCAGGGTGACAGAATAAGACTCTTGTCTCAAAAAAAAAAAAAAGTGTGTATATAATTTTAGCCTTTGGATATTAGAATTTCCATGTTTATCTGCTATTTTTTTTCCTGCTCTATCACCAATTACTTTCCTTTATAAATTTTCCTAAATTAAAATTTTTATTACAGTTCTGTTCTTAGCACAGTCTTAAAATAAGGCAGTCTATATTATTGTACTATATACATTTAATAATGTACATGAGACTGCAACGGAGTATAAATAAAACAGAAGCAGAGACATACTCTGCATCAATTTCAGCCAATCCAGACAACCATTCACATCAACTTTAATCATTAACTTCTCACTTCTCAAAGACAGAAACTTTACCCTCAGTAAAGGTCCATGAGAAAAAAAGATCTTTAAAACAATGGTAGGCTCAAATTACTTGCAAGTTTCTTTTCGAATTTTTCAAGTTAAGAGATCAATTATCTCTGAATCAGGCAAGGAAGCCCCTTTCTACTCATAGTTTGTTGAGTGTTTATTATGAAAGGGTGTTTTCTGCCATATACTGAGATGATGTGGTTTCCTGTTCTTTATTAATGTGGTCTACTATGTATTACATTCATTTCATTTTAACATGTTGAACCAACTTGCATCCTGGGATAAATCCCAGCTGGTCTTGCTGTATCATCCTTTTTTTACATTTACCTTGCTAGCATTTTAGTGAAGATTTTTGAACCTATTTTCAGAAAAGGTACTGGTCTAGCTGGGCACAGTGGCATATGTCTGTAATCCCAGCTACTCAGAAGGCAGGAAAATCACCTCAGCTAGCCTGGGCAATATAGTGAAATGCTGTCTTTAAAGGGGGGGGGGGGGGAACCACTGTTTTATGGTTTTCTTTTTTGGGGAAGTCTTTGTCTTGTTTTGGTTATCAGGATAGTATTGACTGACCCCATAGAATGAGTTGGGAAGTTTTTCCAATCCTTCATTTTTTTCAAGAGTTTGTAAAAGATTGGTATTAATTCTTCCCTAAGTATTCAGCAGTAAAATAGGCTGTTTAGGTCTGCCCTTGTATGTGTGACACTTTTGAAAGAAAAAATTTGTTTTTATTTTAGATAGAGCCTCAAGCTGTCACCCTTGGTAGAGTGCTGTGAAATCATAGCTCACAGCAACCTCCAATTCCTGGACTCAAGCAAGTCTCCTGCCTCAGCCTTCCAAGTAGCTGGGACCACAGGCGCCCACCGCAACACCTGGCTATTTTTTGGTTGCAGCTGTCATCACTGTTTGGCGGGCCAGGTGGGATTCGAACCAGCCAGCTTAGGTATATGTGGCTGGCGCCTTAACCACTTGAACCACAGGTGCCAAGTCAAAAGAAGGAATTTGATCTGTAATAGCTTTAACCCATAAGAAAATAGAAAAAAACAACCAAGTGTAATATTCTTGGTTGTTTTTAAAAAATATTAAGTGACTTCTATTTTTTTTTTTTTTTTTGCAGTTTTTGGCCGGGGTCAGATTTGAACCTGCCACCTCTGACATATGGGGCTGGCACTCCACTCCTTTGAGCCACAGGCACCACCCAAAAAATATTAAGCGACAGTGTAGGCTCAGTGCCTGTAGCTCAGTAGCTAGGGAGCCAGCCTCATACACCAAAGCTGGCAGGTTCGAATCCAGCCTGGACCAACTCCAACCAGGGTCAACTACAACCAAAAATAGCAGGGCATTTTGGTGGGCGCCTGCAGTCCCAGCTTCTTGAAAGGCTGAGGAAAAGAGAATGGCTTAAGCCCAAGAGTTGGAGGTTGTTGTGAGCTGTGATGCCACAAACTCTACCAAGGGTGACATAGACTCTCTCTCAAAAAATAATAAAGTAAGATAGATGACATAAGTAGGGTGCCAGCCCCGTATACCAAGTGTAGCAGGTTCGAACCCAGCTCTAGCCAAACTGCAACAAAAAACTAGCTGAGCGTTGTGGCGGATGCTGGTAGTCCCAGCTACTCAGGAGGCTGAAGGCAAAGAGATTCGCCTAAGCTCAAGAGCTGGAGGTTGCTGTGAGCTGTGACGTCACATTACTCTACCGAGTGCGACAAAGTGACACTATCCCTAAAATAAAATAGACAGTGTAGGGTATGGTGGCTCACACTTCTAATCCTAGGGCTCTGGGAGACCAAGGTGGATGGATTGCTTGAGCTCACAGGTTCAAGACCAACCTGAGCAAAAAGCGAGATCCTCGTCTCTATTAAAAGTAGAAAAACTGGGTAGGATCTGTGGCTCAAAGGAGTAGGGCATCGGCCCCTTATTTATGCTGGAGGTGGTGGGTTCAAACCCAGCCCCAGTCAAAAATTGCAAAAAAAAAAAAAAAAAAAAGAAAAACTGAGGCAAGAGGATTGCTTGAGCCCAAGTGTTGGAGGTTGAGCTATGATGCTGCAGCACTCTACCCAGAGTGACAACATGAGACTCTGTCTCAAAAAAAATAAAAAATAAAATAGTGTATAAGAAAAAATAAGGCCATCTTTCATGGATGCTATTTAGCCATCTAATATACACTTCTAAAATGTTAAGTCTTATGATTTGTAGACATGTTAGGTAGTCTAATATCTTCACAAGAACCCCCCAGGAAAATCTATTATCCCCATTCTACCTGTGAGGAAACTAAAAGAAATTACATTATGGGTCCAAAGTCAAAGATAGGAATACAGACGTGTTCATGAACAGGAACTCAAGTCAGCCCACGGAACCCTGGTTGCCTACTTAATAACTTGCCATTTTGTTGAACTGCTAACCTCTGGGCGTCAGTTACCTCATTTAAAATGATAATTAACAGGCTAGGGTGGTGGCTCAGGCCTCTAATCCTAGCAATCTGAGAGGCTGAGACAGAGGGACTGCTTGAGCTGAGGAGTTCAAGACCAGCCTGAGCAAGAGTGAGGTCTCTAAAAATAGGCATTGTGGTGGGTGCCTACAATCCCACCTATGTGGGAGATGGAGGCAAGGGGATCACTTGAGCCCCAGAGCTTGAGGTTGCTGTGAGCTATGACACCACCATACTCTACTAAGGGTGACAAAGACTCTGTCTTCAAAAATAATTAAATAAAATTATAATCTACCACTTAGAACTGTTATATAAATAAAATGTATATAAAGTGCTTATGATAGTGCCTGGTTTACCTTTTGCTAAATTTTAATCATTACAGAAAAAAATTAGTGGTTTCAAAACTCACTTTTAAGGCAAATACTGTAAGTCTTAAGACTAGAAAAGAATCATGTAAAAGGAACTTGATTCCAGTCTCAGCTAAACCATTTTACCATAGGATGAGCATCCCAAACCCCAAAACTAAAACTTTTTGAGCCCTGACATGACACTCAAAGGCAATGCTCAGTTGATCTGCAACATCTCAACTGGTAAATATAATACATATATTCCCAAATCCAAAATCTGAAACACTTCTGGTCTCAAGCATTTTAGGTAAGGATTGAGACCTGTACTTTTTGTACCTTATGATTTTATTGCTGTGTGCATCTAGTTAACAAATAAAAACGTATATCCAGGTCTTATGAGCCCCTTTCAGAAAAAAATAACAATAAATAAAGCATTTAAAGGAGAAAAATACATAAAATCCAAAGTGGTCTTTATTGTAAATGAAATCTATTTTAAAACTATACTGCCTTACTCAACATTTTTTATTTTGTTTTTGATTGACAGGAACAGAACTGATTTTTTCATAGCACTTTTTTTTTCCCCTATAAAACTTAAAATAGGTTTAAGATGTTAATACTCCAGAGTATTTAGATTTCTAAAAAAATTTTTTTTTTTGAGACAGAGCCTCAAGCTGTCCCCCTGGGTAGAGTGCCCAAGTGATTCTCCTGCCTCCACCTCCCAAGTAGATGGGACTACAGGCGCCTGCCACAACGCCCAGCTATTTTTTGGTTGCAGCCGTCATTGTTGTTTTGGAAGGCCCAGGCTGGATTCGAACCCACCAGCTCAGGTGTATGTGGCTGGCGCCTTAGCCGCTTGAGCCACAGGCACGGAACCGATTTCTAAATTCTTTAAAAAACAAAATTCTTGGGTGGTGCTTGTACTGGCCCCCATATACCCAGGGTGGTGGGTTCAAACCTGGCCCTGGCCAGACTGAAACAAAAAAATAGCTGGGCATTATGGCAGGCACCTGTAGTCCCAGCTACTCAGGAGGCTGAGGCAAGAGAATCACCTAAGCCCAGGAGTTGGAGGTCGCTGTGAGCAGTGTGATGCCACAGCACTCTACCAAAGGCAACAAAGTGAGACTCAAAAAAAAAAAAAAAAAAATTCTCAAATAATTTTTACAGCTCACAGTTAACCTTAATTTACAAGTACATCTGTTGCATTCAATTAGCACTTTGCTGACAAGTAAGCTATACAGTTACCACTATGTTTAGGCACTTTTATTATTATTTCCTAGGAATTATGATGAGCTGCCATTTTAATTCTCCTATGTGCAGTTCATTGCATTTCTCAAAGTGGTTTTATGCTCAACATTTTATTTGTCCCTCCCAAATGTCCCCTTAAGGAAAGACATCCAGGAGACTTCTCGTTCACATTTTAAGTTATGGAAACAAAAAGTGGCACATAAGTTAGTTATCATGCTAAGCCCAAAATTCAAGTCTCATAAGTAAGCCTACATTTATGCTTACCAACTGCCACTTCATCCTTTTCAGTTATCTTGCAGGGCAAAGTGAACTGTTACTAAAAGGATGCAACAGTACACTGCCAAACTGCAGCAATGACTTCTGTCAAAACTTTTACCCCTTGTGGCCCTTGGGAGATAATGTGCTAAATAAACTGTAGAGTTATGATAGTGAGGTAAGGGATGGGACAGAGAGGGTGGAGAATGTTGGCATCCATTTTCAAACAGGTTAGAAAATTACTCTAACACATAGTTACTTGGGCTTAGTTTGTGCACCCTGGCTGACAGAAAGGAGAACTCACACAGTATCACTCAGTTCTGTACCTCTGCTCTAGAAATAATGTATAACATTTGCTCAACAGGATGGTTGATTCTATTCATGACCCTCAACTCTGCTGAGAATAAGACCGATACAACAATTTTAAAGATCAATGAAATTCTCTTCCTTAAACAAAAAATTCCCCTTTTGTTATTAAAAAATTAAGTGAAATTTTCCAATTCCTAAATTAGAAGAGACTTAACTGTGGTTCACCTTTGTTCTCTTAAGCTTTTAACATTCAGCTCAGTTTAAACTTCCCTAAACTAGCAATCACTAGGGATTAATTCACAAAATTAGTTTCTTCTCCCTTGCCATAAATGTGACTTCAGGTCCTGGGAAACTGGACTTAAACACCAGGATATTAGTGTAGTGGACCAAAGGCATTCAAATTATAATAATTTATTGCAATAATTATTTATCCAGCAATTAATATATCAGACTTCTCTATCTTATTTTATACACAACTTAATCCTCATAAGTCCATCAGATATTATATCAATTACCTGGCAAGAACTGGGGAACAGTGTAAGAACTCCCCAGGTTCACACAGAAACAAATGGCTGATTAAGGGCTTGAACCAGGGCCTTAACTTTAACCACTACACCAAAACTGCCTAGTACTCAACTATAATCCCAGTGATCATTAAATTAATCCTACGACCTTGGGCCTTGGGCCAGTCATTTCATACCTCTAGGCCTTGGCGAACTTTCGAGTGCTTTGTTGCTTTTAACGTCCTGTGGTTCTCCGACTGGATTACTCCCCTTCTCCTGAAATGGTGCTGTAATTGTTAAGACTAAAGTTTCTCAACCACTGCGCGTTCTCGTTCTAGTACATTCCTCTTAATCTTCAGGATGCTAGGATCCAGTCTTCGCTTTAGGGTTTTAGTTTTAAATACTCAACTGTAACACTTCTCTTAAATATTCTCTTGCTCTAACTTCACCTTTCCCTACTAATAAGGGTACGTACTAGGCCTGATTCCATGCCAGACCTTTGCCTGGTTACATTAGCCCATCATGCGGCTGCCCAGGCAGCCAGCAAGAGGTCTAAGAAAGTCCTAGAAGCAAAGCTACAGAAGTAAGTTAGCTTTCCCAGAGGTCAAGGAAGGCTCTGGGGCACCTGCCACGCCTCCCGACCACGGCGGTGCGGCCTGGGCCTGGCTCCCCAACCGAAGGCGCAGCGGTGAGTCCCTCACCGCCGGCAAGTCTGCCAGGGCCTGGGCAATCTAAAGCCAGCCCGACACTCGGCCCTCGGCCACGCCCGACCCCTCGGCCGCGACAGCGCGCTCCAGGCCGCCCGGGGTTCTCATAGGCCCGAGGACGCGCACAGGCCTTCGGTCTCACCTCTAGCCTACCAGGGACCGCCAGCGGTGGCCAAGCCTTCTCCCGCCCGCACAACTGGCCCTGCGCTGCAGTAGAGACGGCAGCGGAGAGAGTCCAACCGTCACGTGCCGCAGTACCAAGAGTCCTCGGCTACCACTGCCGCGCGAGTGAGCCCCACCGCACGAAGCCCGGCCCAGCGCCCACCCCTCGCTCCTGAGTAGCTACAGACGACGTCAAGTCCCACCCCCCCGCGAAAGCTCCGGCTTTCAATTGGTCAGGACGAGCATCGCTCTATGCACCTTCCCATACGCCCCCTAGGGCTATTCTTCGTGGAGTGTGAGGATTGGCCTAGAGTGAGGCAGGAAGTGGCTGTTGGTTGGGCGGGAGGTGAGGGGGAGGCCCGCTGAGGATCAGAGACCTTGGGCGCGCGCGTCTCTGGGCGGGGCGGGCGTTCCTGAGGCCTGTTGCTCTGGTGCTCTAGGGGCTAGTCGGTCAGCGTTTTACCCACCTCTTTGGTCCCTCCCCCCGGAGTACCTAGAGCTCCGACCCGGGTCTCGCATCCCCTCCCTGTCTCTGAAGGGACGAGTGGCAGCCAGCAGAAAGAGTGGGAGGGCTGGTCGGCCATCAGAAAGGGCTGTTTGTAGGGAGTGGGGGCGCCGAAGGGGCGCAAGCGGAACGTTGGCCCTAGGTGCCTGTCCCCGCCTGGAATCCACTGCACCTTTCTGTGTAGGCAGGAACCACTGTTCCTGCACTGTCATGGTCCTGGGCCCCGGAGCCTGCGATCGCCGCAATGCCTAACATAACATAACACACGGTCTAGAATAACACAGTCTGAGGTTCTTTCGGCTTTCAATTTGTGTTGTCTTGAGAAACATCAGATGTAAGGGCACAGATACACATTGGGGACAGGATTGCTAGAAAAGGGTGGTGCAATGTAAAGATTTAACATAACACCACCACGTTAGTAACCCACTCTTAGCACATCTAATACGCTGAGAACCTCAGAAAATGGAAGAGGCCCAAGGTTTTTCTAAAGCTATAGAAAGTCGTGATCTCTGTCCTCCATTCTCTCTCCTCCCATTCGTTTGGAGATCCCAAAGACTTGGAAGAAGCTAGAATCACCTGAGAAGCCGGGTTTATTACCTCCTGCCACCCGGAAGAAGAGGAAAGGAGGCAGGGTTTAGTGTTTGCATGAGTTTAGCATCTTCCAACTCTCAGCCCCCAAATTCTTGTAGAAGAATCTTGCTTTCCTATTTACCTGGGGAAGTAGAAATTCAAAGCAGAATAAAACTCTGGGTACCACACATTCCAAATAATGAGCTTAAAATGTACTTACGGGACTCTTACATGTGAGCAAAAGAGCTACTACAGCAAAACTAAGTACTAAAAAATTGTGGTACTATGGGGGTGCGGTGGCTTACTCCTGGAATCCTAGCACTCTGAATGCTAGCATTCTGGGAGGCCGAGGCAGGAGGATTGCCTGAGCTAAAGCGTTGGAGACCAGCCCGAGTAAAACGAGACCTCATCTAAAAATAGCTGGGCGTGGTGGCTGGCGCCTGTAGTCCCAGCTACTTGGGAAGCTAAGGCAAGAGTTTGAGGTTGCTGTGAGCTGTGACACTCCAGCACTCTACCTAGGGCTGATGACAAAATGACAGTGTCTCAAAAAAAAAAAAAAAATTATGGTACCGAAGAGAATTTAATGGGGTCCAGAGAGGAGGAACTAGAATGCTAGAATGCTATCTAGAATGGACCAGGAAAGAGGTAAAATTTGAGCTGGACCTGGTAGGATATGTAGAATTTCTGTAGGCAGGCAGTTGGGAAAAGCCTTCTTTAGATGTGTAAAGAGCACAAGGCATCTTTAGATGTGTAAACAGCATGTGGAATGGCAGGAAAAAAGGCATCGTGTTTGGGGACTGGGGACACTGTGTACAAGAGTGTTTTTAGGCTGGAGAAGAGTGTTCCAGAAGTAATGAGAAGGCAGCTCCAGATTTGGGTTGGGATGAGGGTTTGAAGGCACAGCCAGGGAGTTTGTGGGGAAGTATTTTAGATTTGGGTCATAATTTCAATATAAAAATTATATGTAATGATATAAGGGAAGAATTATTTTAAAACTATTCCAAAGAGATTTGATACAGTGTAATAGCTGTGAGGCCAGTTAGGAAGCCACCCTTGATAAAAAGGGCAGGATCTCTTCCTTTCAGCCAGAGATCCCATTTTTCAGTAATTCACCAAAACAATGAACACAAAGGCAAAGAGGAAAGGCCTGTTACATGTTCTCTAGGCCTTTTAGAAAATAAGGAGTTGTTCCTTTGCCCACATACATGCCAATCTGTAAGAAAGGTGATATAGTAGAAATCAAGGGGCAAGATTCCTGCCAAGAGGATTAATGTTTGTAGCAATATTAAGCACTCTAACTGCCAAGGCAACTTCCTAAAACACGTGAAGGAAAATGATCAGCAAGAGAAGGCAGCCAAAGAAAAAGATACCTGGGTTCAACTGAAGTGCCAGTCTGCTCCACTCAGAGAAGCCACACTCTGTGCGAACCAGTGGAAAGGAGCCTGAGCTGCCAGAACCTATTCCCCTCTGAATTCCCGGCATAGGAGTTGTAAGAAACAAAAGGCTACCTTAAAAAAATACAAATTTAAAAGGGCAGGATTAGAGAACAGCAGGGCATATAGAAACAAAACTGTTCAATGTTAGGCAAGGCGAGCTGGCTCATGCCTGTAATCTTAGCACTCTGGGAGGCCCAGGCGGGTGGATTGCCTAAGCTCACAGGCTAAGGTGACCAGACATCCCGCAGCATTTTTAAAAAGTCCCAATTTTGGGGAAGAATGCACAACAAGCTAGGGAACAGCGGGAGAACGGGAAGGGAATATACGGTTTTCAATTGCCATGTGGCTATTTCACCAGGATGTGAGTTTTATATTATTTTTGTTAATTTTACAATGTTAAACTTTAATAATAACAAATAATTGTTGAGAACTGATTATCAAGAACTGCTTATCAAAGTTCACATTGTTGATCAGTTGTTAGAATTTAACCACCATTGTTTGGACTTAATGAACAATGGCATTTTTTGGCCTTGGCAACCACGAAAACATTTTGTAACTGGCTCTCAGACGATACACATCATACTGCGTGCTAGTGCTAGTTAAACAAGTGATGTCAACAAATCAGCTATTCAGATAATTTAGGTAAGTAATTTATTTATTTATTTCATGAATTTAGCAGACGGTACTCGTATTATTTATATTTTATAGTGGTGGCAAAAAGTCTAGCACTGGCCTTGAAAGTGACACTTACGGCTCAGCACCTGTGGCTCAAGTGGCTAAGGCACCAGCCAATACGCCACTTGAGAGACTGAGGCAAGAGAATTGCTTGAGCTCAAGAGTTTGAGGTTTCTGTGAGCTCTGACATCACAGCACTCTACTGAGGGTGACATAGTGAGACTCTGTCTCAAAAAACAACAACAACAAACATAGCCAGTGTTTGTGCCCAGCGCCTGTAGTCCCAGCTACTTGGGAGGCTGAGGCAAGAGAATGGCATAAGCTGTCTCAAAAACAAACAGGCTTGGTGCCTGTAGTACAGTGGTTATGGCGCCAGTCACATACACTGAAGGTGGTGGGTTCGAACCCAGCCCAGGCCAGCTAATCAACTGCAACAAAAAAACAGCCAGGTGTTCTGGCAAGCACCTGTAGTCCCAGCTACTTGGGAGGCTGAGGCAAGAGATCACCTAAGCTCAAGAGTTGGAGGTTGCGGCTCGGCGCCTGTGGCTCAATCTGCTAAGGCGCCAGCCATGTACACCTAGGGTGGCAGGTTCGAATCCCCAGCCCGGGCCCGCCAAACAACAATGATGGCTGCAACCAAAAAATGGCCGGGCATTGTGGCGGGCGCCTGTGGTCCCAGCTACTTGGGAGGCGGAGGTAGGAGACTCGCTTGAGCCCAGGAGTTGGAGGTTGCTGTGAGCTGTGATGCCAT
>CAUYQV010115921.1:0-10865 GCA_963574575.1 Galagoides demidoff
GGCGTCTGTGGTCCCTGCTGCTTGGGAGGCTGAGGCAGGAGACTCGCTTGAGCCCAGGAGTTGGAGGTTGCTGTGAGCTGTGAAGCCACGGCACTCTACCCAGGGGGACAGCTTGAGGCTCTGTCTCAAAAAAAAAAAAAAAAGAACCAGTCTGGACACCATGGCCTCAGTGAAATTTTTTTTTAGCCTCTTGGGCCAGGTTATCACTGTCCCCTTGGAGACTGGACACAGTGACTCAGACCTGTAATCCTATCACTCTGGCAGGCCGAGGTGGGTGGATAGCTTGAGCTCATGAGTTCGAGACTAGCCTAAGCAAAAGTGAGACCCCCATCTCTACTAAAATAGAAAAACTGAGGCAAGGGGATCGCTTGAGTCCAAGAGTTGCTGTGAGCTGGGACACCACAGCACTTTACCCAGGGCAATAGCTTGAGACTCTGTCTCAAAAAACAAACACCGTCCCCTTGGTCTTATAATAGCACCTATGGATACCTAGGCATCACCTCCTCTGACACTTGATTCTAATACTGTCTTCTCCATCTCACCCTTAACTGTACTCCTTGAGGGTCTCTCGTGAGGAAGGGTAGCTATGTTAGAGAGCTTGACTGCCAAAGGTGACCTCTCTGAGGAATTTCTCTCCATTTATTTTCATTACCACTGCTCCTATGTCTAGAAGGTTGAGGGATACAGCAAATACAGTTGGTCAACAAATAATATCTCAGTATTTCTAATTCAGGCTCAATATATCAAGTGAAACAGACCAAAGAGTGTTTTGCAAAACATTAATCCTGTGAAATTCGCTGTGGGGGAAAGTGTTCAGTGGTCATAATAACGGGAAATATATCATTTTTTTTCAGATTAACATGAGGGTACAAATAATTAGATTATAATGTTTGTGTTTGTTAGGTAAGGTCCCTATTGTAGTTGTGTCCCTCACTCCTCATTTCTCTTTCTTTGAAAAATCTCAACAAGGAGGCATATTAGTATGAGAAGTCCTGCTGTTAACTTATTTCAGTTTTGTTTGGCTCAGTGTAAACCAAACATTTCACCACTAAATTATTTTTTTCCTGATGTATGTGGTCCATGAATGCTCTTCAAAAACCTTGGCTAAGGAATAACTGAAAGAAAACAATCTCAGAAGAATCACTAATTCAGGTATTCTGGTCTACACACGCCTCCGGCAGGTCTTGTTAGTTTCTATGCTGCAGTTGACATTTTGCCAAGGATACATCATAGATTTCACATCATGAGGAAGGTCCCACCTTCTCCCCCTAGGACAGTGTTTTTCAACCTTTTTTATCGCATGGCACACTTAAATTACATTGATCCAAAAAAAAGTGGAAAAAAGAATATACTTAACTCTGCTTTGAACTTCTTTTGAAAATAATGATCTTTGGCTTGATGCCTGTGGCTCAAGCAGCTAAGGCACCAGCCACATATACCTGAGCTGATGGGTTAGAATCCAGCCCAGCCTGCCAAACAACAACGGCTGCAATCAAAGAAAAGCCAGGCGTTGTGGTGGGTGCCTGTAGTCCCAGCTACTTGGGAAGCGGAGGCAGAATTGCTTGAGCCCGGGAGTTGGAGGTTGCTGTGAGCTGATGCCAAGGCACTCTACCCAGGGCAACAACTTGAGGCTCTGTCTCAGAAAAAAAAAAAAGATCTTTAAGACTTTGGTGGCACCCTCAAGATCCTCTCACGACGCACCAGTGTCCCACTGCACACCAGTTGAAAATCACTTGCCCTAGGAGTAGGATAAATTTGTATAATTAATTTGTACAACTTGCATAGTTTAAGGAGCAAGACTTCCAGAATGGCCAAGTAAGGAGCTCAGCAAATTCTCTCCCTAAAAAGTAATGATGAAACTGAACAAACTTGTCAAAAAAATATTTAAGACTCCAGGAGTTGACCAAACCAAAACCCAGCAAACCAAACCAGCAAAATTCACCACCCTCTAGATTGGGGATGGGGGACACAGAATCCAGAGCTGCTATATTTTCTAACAGACACAGGTTATACAAAGAAAGGAAAATGTGACCCACATACAGGAGTCAATAGAAAATTGTCTCTGAGGGATCAGTGTGTTATTGAGATCGGTGTAATTACAGTTTTGTATTCTGTACTTTGACATAAGATTTTACTAGAGAAAATTTTTTAAGCCATTAAAATTTCTTTGAAAAAGTCTGGGCATAATAGCTCACGCCTGTAATCCTACCACTTTGGGAAGCTAAGGTGGATGGATCACATGAACTCAGAAGTTTGAGACCAGCCTCAGCAAGAGCAAGACCCCATCTCTACTAAAAATAGAAAACTAGCTGGGAGTTGTGGCAAGCACCTGTAGTCTCAGCTACCTGGGAGGTTGAGGCAGGAGGATTGCTCAAGCCCCAGAGAGTTTGAGGTTGGTGTGAGGTATGATGCCACAACATTCTACCCAGGGTGATTGAGACTCTGTCTCAAAAAAAATTTTTTCTTTGAAAATAGTATTTTTTAGTGATTAGTGTTCCAAAATATGGCCAAATTGTAATTTATCTAATCATGCCCCTATTATGAGAATTACCGCATTTTTAAAGTTCTTTTTTTTTAGACAGAGCCTCAAGCTGTCCCCCTGGGTAGAGTGCTGTGACATCACAGCTCACAGCAACCTCCAACTCCTGGGCTCAAGCGAGTCTCCCGCCTCAGCCTCCCAAGTAGCTGGGACCACTGGTGCCCGCCACAACGCCTGGCTATTTTTTTGGTTGCAGCCGTCGTTGTTTGGTGAGCCCGGGCTAGATTCGAACCCACCACCTTAGGTGTATGTGGCTAGCGCCTTAGCCACTTGAGCCACAGGCGCTGAGGCCTATTTTTCTTTTTGTAGAGACAGTGTCTAGTTATGTTGCTCAGGCTCATGTCGAACTCCTGACCTCAAGTGTTGGATCCTGCCAGCTCAGCCTCCAAAGTGCTGGATTACCAGTGTGAGCCCCTTGCCTGGCACTTAATGTAGTTTTCTACAAATGGAATTTTATTTATATATATGTATGTTATTTTTTTTTTTTTTGCAGTTTTTGGCTGGGGCTGGGTTTGAACCCGCCACCTCTGGCATATGGGGTTGGCGCCCTACTCCTTTGAGCCATAGGTGCTGCCCTTTTTTTTTTTGAGACAGAGCCTTAAGCTGTCACCCTGGGTAGAGTGCTATGGCATCACAGCTCACAGCAACCTCCAACTCCTGGGGCTCAAGCGATTCTCCTGCCTCCACCTCCCAAGTAGCTGGGACTACAGGTGCCTGCCACATCCGGCTATTTTTTGGTTGCAGCCGTCATCGTTGTTTGGCAGGCCTGGGCTGGATTCGAACCCGCCAGCTCAGTTATATGTGGCTGGCGCCTTAGCTGCTTGAGCCATAGGCGCCAAGCCTACAAATAGAATTTTTAAATGAATTATTTAAATACCCTGACAAATACTGCTAGATTAAGCTTCAGGAAAGTTCTACAATATGAATGAAACCTGCATCAGCAGAGAATATGAGTTTCTTTATCACTATGTCTTCACCAGTATTGGGCTTTAAATTTAATACAGAAATAGAGAAATCATTAGCAATCTAATAGGTGAAAATTGTATTTTAATTTATATTTCTTTTATTACAGTGAGGAGCAATTTTTCACATGTATCTGCCATATATGTTCATGTCATTTATGTTTTCGATGGCATTTTGGTGTTTCATTATGGCTTTTTTTTTATTCAATGATAGCTGTGTACATTAATGCAATCATGGGGTACAGTATGGTGTTTTCACATTATGGCTTTTTAAGGGATTCTTCATCAATTTATACTGTTATACTTGAGTATATTATTCCAAGTGATGGCTAGGTATCTTTATTTTTATTTATTTTTTTGAGACAGAGTCTCAAACTGTCACCCTGGTAGAGTGCCATGTCGTCATAGCTCACAGCAACCTCCAACTCGGGCTCAAATGATTCTCTTGCCTCAGTTCTTTCTATTTTTAGTAGAGACAGGGTCTGACTTTTGCTCAGCCTGATCTCAACCTCGTGATCTTAAGCAATCCACCTGCCATGACCCCCCCCCCACCCAATACTGCTAGGATTATAGGCATAAGCCACCGTGCCTGGCTGGTATCTTTAATTATTGAGGTGATTTTTAAAAATCATACTGTCAGGGCAGCACTTGTGGCTCAAAAGGGTAGGGCACCGGTCTCATATACTGGAGATAGTGGGTTCAGCCCCCCCCCCAAAAAAAATCATACTGTCAGCCTGGGCACTGTAACTCACACCTGTAATCCAGCACTCTAGGAGGCTGAGACAGGAAGATCACTTGAGCCTGGGAATTAGAGGTTGTAGGGAGCTATGATGGCACCACTGCACTCTACCCCAGGTGACAGAGTGAGACCTTATCTCAAAAAAAATCAAATAGTTAAATTTCATTACATATGGAAAGCAAATAAAACACCTTAGAGAAAACAACAGAGATGGGGATTATACTGATTAAGAATCAAATATATTTGAGAGATAGGGGAAGCTGATAAAGATACCAAGAAAAGCATGGTAGATATTACAGATTCAAGGTTCAAAAGTTAATGAGCAGGCCAAGTGTGGTGGTAATCCTACCACTCTGAGAGGATGAGGCAGGCAGATTGCTTGATCTCAAGAGTTCAAGACCAGACTGAGCAAGAGTGAGAGCCTGTCTCTACTAAAAATAGAAAAACTAGCCAAGTGTAATGCTATACCTGTAGTCCAGGCTACTTGGGAGGCTGAGGCAAGAGGAGCGCTTGAACCTAAGAATTTGAGGTTGCTGTGAGCTATAACGCCACAGCACTCTACTCAGGGTGACAGAGTGAGACTCTGTCTCAGAAACAAAACAAAACAAAAGTTAATGAACATTCTACTTAGATCCCTACTATGAGAGGTTTCTTTTATCATAGGGTTCCATGTTCTGTAATGGAAACTTTAATTGAATACTGCTGTGTGTGCGCTAGTGGGAATGAAGTTAGGTGGAAGTAAAATAACCAACATTCACTCTGCTCTCAGTCTAATGAAGGAGTATAAACAATTAAAAATTACTTAAGGCAGGAAAAGGTGCTAAATAGAGGGGAAAGCAGAAAGTTACAATTGCCACCGATGAGAATCAGGAAAAGTTTTATGGAAGAATTAGCTTTCTACTTGGTCTTTGAGATTAAGTAGGATTTCTTTAGGTGAAGACTATGGAAAGGAACTTTCAAGAGAAGATGTATAAAAAAGCATAAGGAGGTCACATGAGACAGGAGGTTCTGACCCAGGCACACACCAGATCCCATGCTCTTTTTTTTTTTTTAAGAGAAGTCTCACTTTATTGCTTTGAGTAGAGTGCTGTCACATCACAGCTCACAGCAACCTCCAACTCCTGGGCTTAGGCGATTCTCTTGCTTCAACCGCTGGGACTATGGGCACCCACCACAATGCCCGGCTATTTTTTTGTTGTAGTTTGGCCGGGGCCAGGTTTGAACCCGCTACCCTAGGTATATGGGGCCAGCACCCAACTCACTGAGCCATAGGTGCTGCCCCAGATCCCATGCCTTTATCCTTCTGTTCAACACTGTGGATCTTCTATTTAATGTATTCTGGTACTGCTAGAAATAATCAACATAAAACAGTGCCTAGTAAAGTGCCTTTCTGAGTGGGAAAATGGCTGAAGACTCATTTTAACTCATTAAGAACATTTTCCACTCTTGAGAATTTATATTTATTTGTTTATTTTGAGACACAGTCTCACTACATCACCCTGGGTAGAGTGCTGTGGTGTCACAGCTCAGAGCAACCTCAAACTCTTGGGCTTAAGCAATTCTCTTGCTTTAGCCTCCCAAGTAGCTGGGACCATAGGTGCCTGCCTGGCTATTTTTTTGTTGCTGTTGTCATTGTTGTTTAGCTGGTCTGGGCTGGGCTTGAACTTGCCAGCCTCGGTGCATGTGGTAGGCACCACAACCACTGTGCTATGGGCTCTGAGCCCCACTCTTGAGAATTTAAAAAACATAGAGCAGGAAATAATAGAATTGGTAAAAATAATCAATACAGTAAAATGGACATTGGCAAAAATTTTATTCATTTGTAGTCTTAGGTTGGGCTCCCCTCAGGTGAGAATGTGAAGTCATTCCAAGCCACTGTGGTGCCTCACACCTGTAATCCTTGCACTCTGGGAACCTGAGGAGGCAGGAGGATCCCTTGAGCTCAGGATCAGCCTGAGCAAAAGTGAGACCCCGTGTCCACTATAAATAGAAAAAATTAGCTGTGTGTGGTAATGGGAGCCGGTAGTCTCAGTTACTTAGGAGGTTGAAGCAGGCAGGTAGCTTGAGCTTGGAAGTTGGAGGTTATGGTGAGCTATAGATGACACTGCTGCACTCAGGCCAGGTGACAGAGCAAGACTCTCAAAAAATAAAAATAAAAAATGAAAAAGAATTTGCTGAGCGGTTCTTCCAGGCAGCACTAGTAAGAGAGGGAGGACATAGACGTCGGAAAGAGTCAATAAAAGGCACATCCATGAGCAGCTTTCTGCTGGGGGCGACCAGGTTTGATCCCCCCATCCCCCGCCCCCGGAACAAGAAGACAGCAGAGAATAGACCTCAGTGTCATTCTGCCAGAGGGATAAGGATGCCAGGGTGTTTATCCTCAGGCTCCTGTTGGTTGCTGGTTTAGGGTTGTTTCCAGGGACATTAACTCCCCAGAATTTCAGGCCTAAGATCCAGGTGGAGAGATGCTTTGCTCTTAGGCTCCAGCCACCATTCTTGTGTCCTGAATAGTGAGTGTCAAGGACTTATGGGCAGGTCACCGTTACTGTCTGTTATATTTGTTATTCACTAAAACCTAGCAAAAGAGGCTTGGCGCCTGTGGCTCAAGTGGCTAAGGCACCAGCCACATACACCTAAGGTGGTGGGTTCGAATCCAGCCTGGGCCCGCCAAACAACAATGACGGCTACAACCAAAAAAATAGCCAGACGTTGTGGCGGGCTCCTGTGGTCCCAGCTACTTGGGAGGCGGAGGCAGGAGACTCGCTTGAGCCCAGGAGTTGGAGGTTGTTGTGAGCTATGCCACAGCACTCTACCCAGGGGGACAGCTTGAGGCTCTGTCTCAAAAAAACAAAAAAACCTAGCAAAAGAATTGCATCTTCTTAAATTTAGGACTGAAAAATTTGCACCATGGGAAATTGGTAGAAATAATTACTGTAACAGTAAACTAACTCACTTTCCTGAAGTTAAAAATTTTATTTGGGGGCGGCGCCTGTGGCTCAGTGGCCTCATATACCGAGGGTGGCGGGTTCAAACCTGGTCCTGGCCAAACTGCAACAAAAAAATAGCCGGGCGTTGTGGTGGGTGCCTGTAGTCCCAGCTACTTGGGAGGCTGAGGCAAGAGAATCTCCTAAGCCCAGGAGTTGGAGGTTGCTGTGAGCTGTGACGCCACAGCACTCTACCATAGGCGATAAAGTGAGACTCTGTCTCTATAAAAAAAAATGTATTTGGACAAATTTTAAAACAAATCTGCATGATGGCCTTTACAAGAAAAAGAATTTTCCAGAAGAAAATAATTTCAGTAAAATAAAAACGAACGAAAACAATACTAAAAACATTTTACCTGCGTTACGTAGGAAGTTGATATCAGCAACTTAAGTTGATTTGAGTTTTCTCAGCAAAATGCATTCTTCAGCAGTGTTGGCATAATTCTGATTAAAATGTTTGTACTTACAAACATGGAGTCATGCTGTCCTCAGGCTCAAAACAAGGAGAGGGTCGAAACATCCTGTTCTTGAGTTGCTTGCGGCCAAAAATGAAGAGGCTTTATGCCAAGGGAAATTGCATGGGTAAATGCAGAGTGGAAAAGCATATGGAATGCTTTGGGAATGATGAATTCCTCACTGACAGAGCTATGGGAGCAGATGTCAAGCAAAACCAAAATCATATTCATGAATATTCTGTGGATCTGCGGATGACTTTGTTAAAAGAGGCTAAGAAAAAAGATGGATCTTACAGCCCTCCCCCACCTCCCTGTGAAACACAACTTTTCACTAAAATATCTCATGACCTTATAGGAAAAAAATAAAAACCCATTAAAATAGAGATTGACAGACAACATAATATCAAATTGTAAGCAGCTTTGAAAATAATTTTAAGGTAAATGAGGTTGGACTGAGAAAAGCAGATCCAGGTTTCACTTATAGAATACCCAGGCTTCCCTTCATGAAAGTAAGCAACTGCAGCAAGATTTTTTTTTTTTTTAAGGTACATTGTTCTTACTCCACCAACCATGTTCTGGCTCGGAGCTTCAGGCTTTGACCAGTAAGAGGATTGGGCATTTGTCTCTTGATTTCCAGGAACTGCACTGTGAGGCAGGCAGTTTTTGTTCATGAGTTTTGCCCTTTACTGCCCGCCTGGCTGTCTTTTTATATTGAGACAGAACAATCCCAGTAACCAACTGGGCAGGAAGTGAGGGCAGACGGAGCCTCAGTGTAGAGCATTTCCTCCCTATTACTCACTCAGAAGTGACCGCAGACACAGGAAGAGCTGGCCCACTTACTACCACTGGCTTCTAGTACCAGAGAAGGTGAGGATAAGAGGAAGCACTAGACAGCAAAGAGGTACAATAAGGAAAAGCCAATTAGCAACTGAAAGGTCCACTGGAAGCCATGACCTTCAGCTTGCCCACTTTCCGACTGTAGATTTATCAAGGGGGTGGAACCACTACCCAAGTGGATGTAAGTTGGGACTAAGGGAAACCCATATATCTTATTGACACACTGAGTTTGGAAGGGTCCTCCCTTATTTGTGTAAGAAGAGAAAAAACAAATGACGTTTGGATAACAGAACTAGTTGGACTCAGAGAAAGGAAACACTTCTGAAAATTATTTGCTTTCAGAACCAGAAGGAAAAGTCAAAACTATTTGGCACTTTCAAAAGACTGTACATAATTTTGACGTCTGTGCACAAGAAGCAAAAGGTCAGAGGTAGATGAAAAATGCACAAGTTAAAAAGGCACATGAGTCAGAGACAGACTGTAAGAAAATTCCAAGGACAAAAGCAGAATTAAAACCATATTGTAGTTGGTAAAGAATGAAAAGATGTTGTAGAAAATTCATTCACTGATATAAAAGGCATCCTTGAGATGCTGTCCCAGAGTGCAGATGAAAAATGACAAAGAGAATCAGGTCTTCCCGAGATGCTTAGTCAACATAAACTCTGTGCCCGTCACTGTGCTAGGTGCTGGCTATACAGGCCTTCACGTTCTCTGCCGTCGCAGTGTGGCAGGCAGCTATTCAACCCTTAAACACAAATTAATACAGAATTGCAAGTTGTCATGGCTGCCACAAATGAACCTGGACTGGGTGGCTGAGTTGTGATTGATGGGGTGCTTAGGAAAGGCCTCTCTAAAGAAGAGGTCCAGAGCTGGGGAGGTGGGTAAAGGTGAGGAAGAGATGACCAGGAAAGAGCAGCAGAAAAGAGCTTGGGGCAGCTGAGAGACAAAGAGGACCAGGGCGAGTGCAGGTGATAAGGACGATAGGGAATGTGGCGTAAGATGAGACGGGAGAAGAGCTGAGGCCAGATCACATAGGGCCATGGAAGGGACCACGAGGAGTCTGTATTTAGGGGAGCTGAGGAATCATGGAAGGGTTTTAACTAAGTAGAGGACTGATGTAATTTATGTTTTAAAAGGTCATCTTGGTCCCTGAAAGAAGGCAAGGATAGAATTAGGAGGCTCACTGAGGGGACCAGGGCAATGGCGGTGGCTGGCACTGCTGAAATAAGTGGATGGAATAAGGTCATGCTCTGGAGACTGGCCAAGACTGGCAGAACGTGATGATGGACTGGGTACTCTTGGCTCAAACAACTCTTGGCTTTCCAACTTGAATGCAAGGCATGCAATGGTGCTGTGAATTAACATGGGGAGAGGAGTGTTTTGGTGAGGGAGTACCAGGAGTGTGGGTTTAGGCACATTAGGACACAGATGCTTGCAAGGTGCACAAGAGTGCAGAGGTCAAAAAAAGTCCCTGAATACACTCTGGGAGGCCCAGGAGGGTTGATTGCTTGAGCTCAGGAGTTCTAGACCAACCTGAGCAAGAGCAAGACTCCATCTCTAAAAAATAGCCAGGTGTGGCTCGGTGCCTATGGCTCAAGTGGCTAAGGAGCCAGCCATATACATCTAGGGTGAAAAGAGGGAGACTCTGTCTCAAAAAAAAAATATTTGGTTACTGTTGAGTGAGCAATATTTATGCAATATTGGGAAAAGAAAATATACCAAGGTTTGTGGGTAGAAACAAAATGTGTTAAGTTTTGAAACTTTAAAGAAAATATTCAAATCAGTGATTCTTATGGACAGAAGAACAAAACAGAAACTACGCACAAAACTATGTCAAATTTTGGAATTCCTGCAAAGGTGCAGCAGGCCAAAGACTCAACAAGAGAGACCAAGTGTGATAGAATTGAGGTTCAATGAAGTCTGAACTGCGCATACATGACTTCTAGGGGCCCTGGCGACGCAGCCTCTGCTTTATGGTAATAACATACCAAGGGGAACATTCGAGCGAAAATAAAGTTTAAGCACTAAAGAGAGTCAGAAAACTACATGAACTGGCCTTGTGAGAATTTCCGGGGCTTTTACTGTAAAGAATGACTCTGTGGGTAGGGAAAGAAATGAATTAAGAATAAAAGGGTTGGCTCGGCGCCTGTGGCTCAATCGTCTAAGGCGCCAGCCACATACACCTAAGGTGGTGGGTTCAAATCCCCAGCCCGGGCCCACCAAACAACAATGATGGCTGCAACCAAAAAATGGCCGGGCGTTGTGGTGGGCGCCTGTGGTCCCAGCTACTTGGGAGGCTGAGGCAGGAGACTCGCTTGAGCCCAGGAGTTGGAGGTTGCTGTGAGCTGT
>CAUYQV010115923.1:0-30949 GCA_963574575.1 Galagoides demidoff
CCTGTGGTCCCAGCTACTTGGGAGGCAGAGGCAGGAGACTCGCTTGAGCCCGGGAGTTGGAGGTTGCTATGAGCTGTGATGCCATGGCACTCTACCCAGGGGGATAGCTTGAGGCTCCGTCTCAAAAAAAAAAAAAAAAGAGTTATTTACTGCTGTGTCTCTGTTGCTTGTCTATAAAATGGAGCAATAATAGTACCTCCCATGGGTACTCTCCTGTGAAAGGAGAATAATGGCCACAGTGGCCTCAAAGATTTGCCATGATAAAGGAGAAATTGTATATGACAATGCCTAACTCACTGTTACCTCCAAAGTTTACATTCGCTCATTTCTTTCCCTGGATCTTCTCTTTTCTAGTCTGTCACCTAGGGTTGCAGTTCTGCCAGCTTCATGAACTGTCGTGGGAGTGTGGTGATTGGCAAAGGAGGCTCTGGACACTGCAGTGATGGCCACTCTCCCCCCTCTTCTATCCACTCCTTCCCGAGAACCCCCAGCTACATGCTACACTGGAGCTGAGAGAGCCCAACTCACCCCAAGGGTGTGTGTGCACTGGGTGTTGGCCAAGGACACACACACACACTCCCTGCCCAGGAGCCCTTAAGGAATATGAGCTGATCCTTGGCTGTGGGGGGTGGGGATCCAGCTGACCTTCAAGTGGGCACCCAGACCCAGACTGGAGCTGTCCCTAACCCAAGGCCAGCTGCTTGTCCTGGATGTTTCTTCTTCTCTTTAGTTTGCCCTAAGATCTACCCCCAAGGAGGTACGAATCATAGAGCTTCTCTGTGTACCTAACAGTGCAGAAAACATACACAAGATAACTGCCTTCGGTACTTCCCTTGGGGGAATGGGAAGGAGACCACCTGACTTTCCTGAGTATCTTTTCAAGGTCTTTGATTTTTTTTTACCATATATATGTACTAACTTTTTAAAAATTAAAATACTCTATGCCTAGCATGGAAAGATGGAGGGCTTTGCTTGCTGTACCAAGGGATTTGGATTTTATCCTGTAGGTGACAAGGAGTGAAGGGGGATTTCTTTTTATTTTTTTGATTGTTGTAGATTCATTGAGGGTGCAAGAAACCGGGTTACACGGATTGCATTTGTTTTTGTTTGTTTGGTTGGTTGGTTGGTTGTAGTTTTTGGCTGGGGCTGGGTTTAAACCCACCACCTCTGGTATATGGGGCTGATGCTCTACTTGAGCCACAGGCGCCACCCCACTGATTGCATTTGTTAGGTAGAGTCCCTCTTACAATCCAGTCTTACCCCTCAAAGGTGTGGCACACACCAAGACGCCACCACCCTCCTCCTTCCCTCTCTCTGCTCTTCTTTTCCCCCACCCCACCCTTCTTGAAGAAGGATTTCTAAGCAAGGGTGTGACATGCTCAAATGTATAAAAGAATTAACTCTGCTACAGAGCCATAGCCTGAAATGAGTAGAGATCGGAGCCAATAGGAAATCAGTGGGTGGTTGGGACACTTCTTTGCCCTTGAAAAGCCTAAACTAGGGACCCACAACTGTAGTTCTCATGTAAAGGTATGCTTTCCTGGACCCAGCGCCTAAAATGAAGTGGATACACATCTGTGACCCCCAAATAGGTAGGACAACCAAGCCGGGTCCACAAGTTAACTGTCCACCTAAAACAAGCAGGACTGCGAGGGAAAACGCTGGCTAGTGAGGCTAAGGTTCTCCATAGGAGCAAAAAATTAGAACCACCATCTGCTGCCTGCTCATCAAAGCTGTGACAGAGGTGGGCTTGCTCCTTAATTAAGTCAGAGGTAGGCAGCACCTCTGGGAGATTTCAGAAGAACAGTTTTCGGGAGGCGCCTGTAGCTCAAAGGAGTAGGGCGCCAGCCCCATATACTGGAGGTGGTGGGTTCAAACCCAGCCCTGACCAAAAACTGCAAAAAAAAAAAAAAAAGAAGAAGAAAAACAGTCTTCTTCCAGAATTCCTGATGGGAAATACCGCTTGGACAGCACCACTGTGTGGTAGTGCCAGAACACCAAACCTTGGGCATATGGGGTGGCGCTATGCTCCTTGAGTCACAGGCGCCACCCCAGAGATAGCCTTGCTCACTGGCATTGGTGAGACTCACGCTGAGACTCGGGGAGATGTAGAGAGGGCTGAAGGATGGAGCTTATACTGTGAGGATCTGCAGGCCAGAAGTCTGAGGTTCTCCACTTGAAATAACACTGGAGTCTGGGAAGAGTGAGGCTGTAGGCTAACCTGAGCCTGAATGGCCTTGGGTCCTCTGCACTCAGTATGCACATCTGTAAAACAGGGTCATCGCACTTTTTTCACACCCAGGGTGGCACAATGCACATGGAAAAGGCACACCACACAGCACTTGGCATGTCACTAGGTTCCTTCAGTTCCCTCTTTAGTAATGGAGAAGAGGTGGCCAGACAGGAGTGGGTGGCAGGGAGAGAACTGGGAAGCCCCAAGCTCACAGGAAGGAGGGACGGATCCTGGGTCCCACTCTGCCTGCTCTTCTATGCAAGATGGTTGCTCCCTGTTGGTCTGGAGTCGCTAACTTATCTAATTATTATTATAAAACCTCCAGAACTTTCCAAACAGCAAAGGGGAGGTGGTTTGAAGATTCACAAATCAAAGGTTAAAGAACTATTCTCCCACTTCAGGCCCCCCTGACATTTATAGTCAGAAATCTAGAAATTTCTCTGAATATTTCCTTCCTCCAAAGATATAGATACAGGGACAAATGCTTATTCCCAGTTCTCTGAGAATTAGTAACAACAGTGAACTTTATCCCACCAGGAACACAAGCTCCTTTGCCCACCTCATCATCACTCCTTCTCATAGAAAGTTCTAGTGGCTCCGCGCCTGTGGCTCAATCGGCTAAGGCGCCAGCCACGTACACCTAAGGTGGCGGGTTTGAATCCCCAGCCCAGGCCCGCCAAACAACAATGATGGCTGCAACCAAAAAATGGCCGGGCGTTGTGGTGTGCGCCTGTGGTCCCAGCTCCTTGGGAGGTAGAGGCAGGAGACTCGCTTGAGCCCAGGAGTTGGAGGTTGCTATGAGCTGTGATGCCATGGCACTCTACCCAGGGGGATAGCTTGAGGCTCCGTCTCAAAAAAAAAAAAAAAAAAAAAGAAAGTTCTAGAAGGCAAATGCCCTTAAATTAAAAAAAAAAAAAATGTCTATTTTAGCTGTTCCCCAACAAGGATCTAGCCCAGATTCTGCCACTGTGTGACTATAGGCAAGTTATTTTAACTTTCTGTGCCTTGGGGTCCTTATTACAAAGTAGATGGCCTAGAGGTGGGTTCTAACCTCAAGTTCCATGGTTGGGCTTAAGATCTCCATGAATACCTTTAAAAATTGAGTAATACTGGTTGTATCCCAGAAGGGCAGTGGGTGCTAGAGGGGCCACCTGTGCAGAGGACATTACAGTTGTACTATAGTCTTCTCTTTGTATTGTTTTTTATTTTTTTGAGACGGAGTCTCACTTTGTCACCCTCAGTATAGTGTCCTGGAGTCATAGCTCACAGCAACCTCAACCTCTCGGGCTCAAGCGATTCTCTTGTGTCAGTCTAGGAGTAATGGGACTACAGGCGCCTGCCACAGCGCCCAGCTAACAGGTCTCCCATTTGTTTGGGCTGGTCTTGAACCTGTGAGCTCAGGCAATCCACCTGCCTCAGCTTTTTTTTTTTTTTTTTTTGGAGACATAATCTTACTCTGTGGCCCTGAGCCTAGCTCACAACCTCAAACTCCTGGGCTCAAGCAACCCTCCTGCCTCAGCCCTGTGAGTAGCTGGGACTACAAACACCCACCATAATGCCTGGATAATTTTTTCTAGTTTTGTAGAGATGGGATATCGCTTTTGCTTAGGCTGGTCTTAAACTCCTGAGCTTAAGAGATCCTCTGGCCTGGGCCTCCAGAGTGCTAAGATTACAGGTGTGAGCCAGTGTGCCCTGCCCCTCTTTGTATCTTTTGAATTTCAAACCAAAAGAATGTATTCCTACTGGAAAAGAAAGACATAAAAATATATACTTAAAAGGGGGATATATGTAAATCTATGTATACATGGACACCTTCACTTTCTTGGGGAGAAGCTATAATTTTTATTTGATTTTTCCAGGTTTCTAAACCTAGAAAGGTTTAGAAAACATTTCACTAGATGATCTTAAGGGTCATTCCCAGTTCCAGTGTACTTGACTTTATACAGTATCAAAGAAAACAATATGTGAATTTTGTTTTTAGTACACATTATAGATAGGCTGAATACACATGAAAATGCACCTTGCTATGGTGACTTGTCTTCACCAGTGTATCTCCTATGATGCTGCCTTCAGAGATCAAGGCCAAGAAATGATCCCCATCAGCCTATTCCCTCAGAGGTGTTGAATTAAGTCCTTGGTGCCCTACCACACACCTACTTAAGGAAGCATTGGCTTGGATTCATAGCCCAAATGATGCATATAAAGAAATACAATGTGGATTTTTAAATGTTGGCCCCTTTAGCTCTGAGGGGGTGAGAAGGATGGGAAATGGGCAGACTAGGTAGGGGGAGATCCCAGGTAGAATAGAGATGAATGGACATAGGGTCATCAACCCCATAGGAATACTCTCATGGCAGAGGGGAAAAATGCTTCCTAGGCATGCAACATAGAAAGCTGGGAAAGGGGGACTCTAGCCAAGGGATCAAAGCAGGACTAGTTAAGGCAACCAGACCAGCAGTGGAATGGGTCAGAATGAAGAGAAAGGTCACATAATTCAAAAAAAAAAAAAGGAGAGAAAGAGGAGAGCCATTATTTAATAAATGGCCCCTAGCTATCGTAAACTTTAATTAACTGCACCATTATAATTCACTTCCAACCTGAGTTCCACCCTAACCTGCTCTCTCCCTCCCACTCTCTCCCTTCTCTCCCCAGGTCTCATCAAGTCAGGCTTCCTTAGTGAAACCAAACTGGCTGCCTTTGCCTGATGCCTCATTATTACAGCTACTGCTTTCTACTGTTCATAATAACAGAACGGGGAGAAACCACGGTGTTCTCAGCTCTTAATAACAGGCCCCCTCTCCTACCTATGTTCACTAGCAATCAAGGGCCTCATAATCCTAAAAGTTCCTGAACATAATACTACAGCAATGAAGACACAGTTGCAAGCTGGCAGAAGTGGATATGCACACAGAGTTGAATAACAGGGCAGACTCCCAGCTGGAGCCTCCACCCCACCATTCGGAGAGTCCACACCCAGACGGGTGATCCACATATCCAGATTCATGTGCACAGTTTAATGCTGTGGCTACACCCACTGCTCCTTCATTCAGTGGTGGTTAAATTACACCTGTGACACTCTGTATTCCTAGGCTGCTGAGCTTTACTCATTTTGAGAGTATGTGGATTGAGAGTGGGAGTTGGGAGCATCTTAGAGGATCTTCCAGACGAAACATACTTGGTTTTTATTAATGAGCTTATGAGGAAAGCCAACCCAGACCTTTAAGTGAAACATGTGATTGGTAGCCAGGAGAGGATGGGTTTTAGAATTAACTCTTCCTACAGTCTTCTCTACATTAGCACCAAGTTAATTACCCCTGTGGATGAAAATAGGTTTCATGACTCATAAGCACCAATACAACACTTGGCAGCAGATGCAAATGCAAGGACACACTTGCAGGAAGCTGACAGGAATATCTATTTTTATGTGGGGAGATTCTTGAAGAGGTGAGATAGGCACCTCCTGTGTACCAGGATTAAGAGGCTGCAGCAGATTCATCAATATTGCCAATTATCCACACCCACAAATCCTCACACATACATATGTACAGAGCCCTGGTTTCCACCACCACTTCAATGCTGATGGTAGCAAAGCAACAAAGCAAGAAATTAAAAAGGTGTTATTACCAACAAGTCCCAACACCAACCCAACCTCCACACTGCTGTTCTGAGCTAACCCGTGATTTGTTTTTTCCCCAAACCCAAACGTGCCTACACCCATACCCATCTCCCTACCCTCCTGCTTCTTTGATGGGAGCAGAGTGGGGGCAACAAGTTTCTTCACATAATCCCTCAGTTTTTGTGGGGACAGTCCAGGCCCTGTTTGCCCTGCCCTGGAATGGGGTGTGGCCAGGAGTGAATTTCAGATAGGATCGCTGGGTTTTGTTTTGCTTTTTTCCTCCTGTTTTCTCTTCTATTTGCCGCCCAGGAAAGCACAAGGTTCAAATCTGATTTGTCCCCACTCACTCCCACGGGGAGGGCTTGTGTGGTCTCAACCCACAGGACTCTCAGGTCCAAAAGGCATTACAGTTCTCTGTCCCCATCACCAGACCTCCCCCAAAAGCTGCCCAAAAAGCTGATTAGATGACTGCATTTCTCCACCAGTTTGAATGGGTTTTATTTGGTGTTGTAAGTAACCTTTACTTCAGGAACTAGGTTTGAGGTTTCCCCCTCCCACTTCCTCATCCCTTGAAACCCTCTCAGCTCAACTATGCATCCTGCCTTTAGAAATACCTACTAAAAAGACAGAAAAAATGTGTAATGAATGAGGTGAAAACTGCTTTTCCAAAGCATCAGCTGGAAGCTGCTAAAGACTCTCCAGGCTAAGTACTGGGCATTTGCCTCCCACTTGCCTCCACTGACCGGTCGGCTTTGTGACATTTTTGTATTAAATATGCAAACCTGATTTCTGCCCTATCTAGGAGGCAAAGCACCCTAGTTTTTTCCCAAGACTTTTTTTTCCCCCTCACTTGTCAAGTCACAGCTGTTCTGGGTTTCAGCATCTACTCACCGCCACAGCCCAAGGCACCAAAAAGCATTCCTGACAATGCCTTTTGCAGCTGGGCCCACATGGGGGGTGGGTGGGGGAAAAGATGCTGAAGAGTAAACAGAAAAGGTTTAGTCAGCAACTGTCACCTCCCCAGGAGGTGAATGTAAATAGCCTGGTGCGGAGGGGGAGGAGCAGCAGGGCAGCATACCGTTGCCACTTCGAGAGGTTTCAAAGGCACTAGCATTTGCATACTTTACTGTACATACAGTATTAGACGTAGGGAGGGTGTTCCTAAATTAGGAGTTGTGTAGCCTTAGCCCTAGAAAGACACACTTGCTGACTCGGGGCAGAATTAATATCAATTGAATTTATTACAAGTTACTAAGCTCCAAGGCACATTACAGTGTTCTGTTAACTACAGAAATGTATAAAGGACAAACAGAGCAGATTCTCCATGTCTAGCATTTCGCTCTACTGTTCAAAAGCATCCGTGCATCGACAAAGCAAAAACAAAACAACACGTGAAGATCCAACACATTCAGGTCAGTAGAAACAAACCAAACATTTTCCCCTCACAAACTTGCAACAAAACACCCCATTACCTCCCAACACCCCCCTTACCATTTTGCAAACAAAACAGGGAAACAAAACGGAACAGAACAAAATAAAGTGAAGACTTCAACACTTGGGGCGCTTTAGAAAGAAGCTTTCACCATTTTATAGCATTTTTTTTTTTTTTTAGGCAGCAACACTGGCCTTGGCAAAAAGAAAAGTCAAGTCTTTTTCTTTTGTGTTTTTCCTCTCAGAATGCATAATAACATTTACAAAAATACACACCAGCAGCAGTTGTTGCTAAGGGCTATTAATTCTGTACCTAGGCAAACATTCTGCCACCAAATAAATGCTAACGAATATGATGCAAATGACCCATTATACTGTGAAACACTAATCAGCTTATCCTTCAAATGAAGAAGTTACATACCTGTTTCAAAATATAGAAACATACGACGAAAATAATGTCTATACATAAGACTAACTTTTTGCAGTTTGTTATATTCACAATTCTACATCTTGAGGGTGAGGGAAGGGACGTCGAGGCAGGTGGGGAAGGGGCCCTCTGAATTGGAGAGGAGTTGGTCTAGGGCAAAAAGAGGTGGCTGTCCTGTGGTTCAAGGGTCTCTCTCCTTTTTCACTTTAACATCCCCAGCTAAGATAGTCGCGATTTCGCCCTGCATGAAGGCCCAAGGTACATTCGACCCGACGAGGGGGCATTTCTCTCCGCTGGGGCAGTATACCTCGCCAGTGGCCCCTTGGGCCTTAATACTCTCTCTAGAGCAAGGGAAGCAGAATTTGTGGCTGGGGACGGATGGGCACTGAACGAAATGCGTATCCTCCAAACGTTCGTGGCAAATAGTACAGCAGAGGGGTCCGCTGTTGGCCATAGGGGAATCCGGAATGTTTTGGGGGTGCACTTGGTCCATGCCCGGGTGGGCTCCAGGCGGCGGGGGAGCCACCTGTAAATTCAGGTCCCCGTTACGTGATGCCAACCGGCGCTGCCCTGGCACTGAAGCCGGCGAGACTGGGCTGCTGCTGTTGCGCCGCGCGGACGCAGTGGTAGAGTGCACGGAACTGCCATCCTTAGGAGAATGCGCCGTGCCCAGAGTGTCTGCCACCGACATGAGGGCGGCCATAGGGGATGGACCGTTCTGGGGGGCTGACTCGGGTGGGGTGGTCCGGTTGGAATGGGGTCCTAGGGGTGGGGGTGGCGGGGGCGGACCGCCTGCCGCGTGCCCTGGCGGAGCAAAGGTCCCGGTCGACATGGTGAGCTTCAAAGCCTCGCTCTGGTTCGCCATCCACTGCTGCCTCTGCTGTTCTTCGCCCAGCTTCAACGCGCCCTCGGCTGAGTCTGGGGGCTCTGGCGACGCCTTCCTCTTGCGCAGGCTGGCAGCTGCGCCCCGGCCTGAGGGCGCGGCAGGCGGCAGGGCCCCGGTCCCCGGGGGTGCGCTGGGGGCGCGGCTTAGACTCACCAGTGCGGTGGGCAGCATGGGGCAGCTGGCGTCCAGGTAGGGCTGGGGCAGCATGTCGGCGCCAGGAACGCCCTCCTTGAAGAAGCGCACGGCCTCAGGCAGCAGGTCCCCAAGTAGGCGCCAGTCCCCGGAGCCGTGCTTCTTCTCATACTCCAGGTATTTGAAGCCAGAGGAGAGGCCCCGGCCGAAGTCCTTCATGCAGTCTTGGTACATCTGCTTGGCCACACCAGACGCGCTGGAGTACACGTTACCCGAGCCCGTGGGGTACTCAATGAACAGCTTCAGCTCGTAGTCCATGCCGGGCTTGGAGACAGCATCGAAGGCGAAGACGCGGCCCAGCAGCGAGTGGTCCTTCTTGAAACGCACCTCGTAGGGCGTGCAGCCGGCTAGCGTGAGCAGCGTGTCGCGGACCATCTTGGGCTTGTTGGCCCACTCTTCGGCGCGGTTGCGTAGGCTCTCGCTCAGCTCGGCCAGGGCCTCGGCATTGCGCTGCTTCTCCTTCAACTCGCGCTCCTGGTCGGTGCTCGACACCGAGCCGGGCCTCTTGCCACTAGCACCCAGGCCCGCCTCTGCAACCGACGACGAGGTGGAAGACGACGCCGCCGACGACGCGGTGGATACGCCCGGGGTACCCCCGAGACAAGCGGGACCCCCAGGAGCCCCTGGGGGAGCGGGCGTCGGGGGCCCACGGCTGCTCAGCCCATGGGGTGGGGGTGGGGGCAACACAGCGGCGCTAGGCGGGCCGTTAAGTAGCGTCTGCGGCAGCAGGTTGGGGGGCACAGCGAGCTGGGGGGCTCCGCCACCTCCTGGGTTGGGCAGTGCTGTCACCAGCCCACTATGCGTCCCACGCCGAGAGGCCACCGATGCCGCCGCTGAAGACGAGTTGGGGCTCTGGCGGTTCAGCTCTGGGGGTCCCTCCTCAGATGTTGGCTTGGGAAAGCCGTTTGGGCCCCCCAAGCCGTTGGGCAACCGTGTGGCGTGGCTGCCGGTTCCCAAGCTCACCGGCGGTGGAGGATAATCGAAGCGACTGCGCTGTTCCACGGCGGCGGCGGCGGCGGCGGCTGCAGCAGCAGCTGCGCTCAGGCCGTAGCGCTCCAGGCCAGACGGGGCCGCCAGCACCGCAGGCTTGCTGGCACCATCGACGTGGTTGAGCTGTTGTTGTTGTTGTTGCTGCTGCTGCTGCTGTTGCTGCTGTTGTGCAGCGGCCGCTGCCGCAGCTGCGGCTGCCGCCGCTTCCTTAGCCGATAGAGCCACTGTCTTGACCCCGACGGGCGGCGGCGGCCCGGGGGAGCGGCCGTCCTGGAAGCCGTGCGCCCGTTTTAGCTGGCGCGCGGTCTCGATCACAAACTCTATGCGATCGGCGCCCTCGTAGTTGACGCAACCGCGGCATACGGGTTCTGAGAAGTCCCAGATCATGGCCCAAGGCATGCGGGGCAGGTCGCACAGGTAGCAGGACTGTCTCCGGGACGAGGACACCTGCGCCGCGGACATGATGCCGGCCCTGGGGAAGGTAGGCCCCCGCCCGGGCTGTCTCCGAGGCGCCTTCTCCTCCGGGAGTACTGGCCGGCTGGGGAGGGAGTCCGACTGCGGGGGAGGGAAGAGGGGGGGTGAGAAAGTTCTGCCCCAGGGGCTGGAGGGAGCGCGAGTCTCCACCGCCGGCACAGCGCCTCTCCGTGGGGGCTCCACCGCCGGGGTGGCGGACCGATTCAGCCCGCTCCTCGCCCCCACCTCCTACTGCGGTTGTCTCGTCGGGAGGGGAGCTCAGGCGCCTTCTTCCTGGTGTCGCGGACCCAGACTGGAAGCTCCGGGCCTGGGGGGAGGGGGCAAGTGTGCCCAGTTTTGGCCGCCGTTGCTTCTGGACCCCCTCCCCGGAGTGGCTGGTGCGTGGAACCTCGGAGGGGGCTGTCTCTTCCTCTCCCCTGGGGCCCCCCCTAGGAGCTGCGTCCTCTCCCCGACGGGCTTCCTGGGGCGAGAGCTAGAGGGTTCAGTGCCACCCGGTGCCCGGGTCCAATCTTGCTGAAGCCGCTGCTTTCCCAGAGGGCCGGGGGAGGGGTTGGCACTCGAGAGAGGACCCTTTCCCCTCCGCAGCGTCTGCTTTTCCGCTGGCGGCGGCTGGGTTTGCACGCCGGAGGGAGCTGCCGCGGCCACCGCTTCCAGGACGCAGGGGAGGAGAGGAGGGCACGCACGCAGGCTCCCGCCGCCTCCAGGCCTGGCGGGCGCCGGGGCCGCCACGACTGGAGGAGCTCACGTTGGCTGCAGGGCGCTCGCACGGCGCCTCGGCCCGGGTCGCATCCCTTCCCGCTCGTGCTTGCGCTCGCCTGGAATGTGGGGTTGTGATTGTTACTCTACGTTCCGGAGGCGCGTCTCGGCGCTCCTGCTCAGGCTGCGGCTCGCGCTGTCCCCGGCTTGGCCGCGCGGGATGCCGCCCGGGCGGAGCGCTGACGTCACCACCATGCTCTGCACCACTTCACCCCCCTTTACACTTCCTCTGTGGAGCCCACTTGTTGCTCCGGAAAGGCGCATGCGCGGCAGGACGCCCAGATTCCTCCCAGCCGGCCCCTCCTGGGTGCCTCCGCCCTCTCCTCCCCTCCCCCCTCGTCGTGTGTGTACAACAGCTGAGGCCCGGCGAGCTAATGCTGTAGTCCAGGGCCGGGGGTGGAAATTAAACAGACGATGACCTTTCCTTTCCCTGCTCGCTCTCCCAAGTAAAAACGTATTTAAGAACCACAAGCGTCGTTTCCGATCCTCGCTCCTTACCCCACCCCACTCCACCCTTGGCAGTGAATTTAAATGTCCTGTTTCAGGATTTTTCCGCTGTGAATTTCATATAAGGTATTCCCATTTCCTCTGCGATCAACCCCTCTTTGCCCCCCCCCCCGCATGGTTATTACATTTATTACCATCACTGATGCCAAAGCACCTGCAAAATAAGCTGTTCTCCAATCTTCCAGAAACTGCCTTTTCAATTTGTTTTTGTGCCCTGGTTTAGGAACCCCCGATTCACCGATGGCGCGAAAAGAATTCAGGTGGTGAATTCAGGAAAGGTGAGCTTCCCTTTCCCCCAGCCTCACTCTACAAATTTTGGCTGAACCTCTAAAGAAGATATGAGCACCCGGAGGCCTTTAAGGAAAACAGTCAACTGGCTGCACACAGCTGCAGTTGAAGGCAGGGAAGGGGTGGTGCTGGAGAGGCCAAACAGGTGAGTGGTGTTTCCAGGGTTTGATAACAGTAGGTATCGGCAGCATTTAGTAATACTGATATCTTTTGTAAAGCACAGCCAGCATTTAGTAATACTGATATCTTTTGTAAAGCACAGCCGCAGTTCTCAAAGTCCCTGCTCACATGCTGTGATCTCATTCCATAGTGCCCCAGAAGAATGAGCAAGCCATGATTTTTTTTTCCCCTTGCAGGATCACTGCGCATCATTATTACTTACTGCAGAACAGATACGTTCTGAGGCCCAAAGCATTCAGGGCAGGTCCCACAGGTACCATTTCAATTGATTCTTCTAAATATTGGGTCTGCATTTTCCCAATGAAAATTGAGCTAATCTCCGGGAAGACAGGAGGAGAAATCTCTATAGTGAGATTTTAGGTTCTGGAGTCTGGCCCAGTGGGTTGGAATTTACTCTCCATCACTTACTGGCTTTTCAACCTTGAACTAATTACTTATGTAACTTCTGTTTTCCATCTGTAAAATGAAATGATAGCTCCCAATTTATTAAGGGCTTTTTGAGATTTCTTTTTCTTTCTTTCTTCTTTTTTTTTTCTTTTTTTTGAGACAGTGTCTCAAGCCGTTGCCCTAGGTAAAGTGCTGTGGTATCATAGCTCACAATAACCTCCAACTCCGGCTCAGGCAATCCTCTCGCCTCAGTTTTTCTATTTTTAGTAGAGACTGCCTTGCTTTTGCTCAGGCTGGTCTCAAACTTGTGAGCTCAAGCAATCCACCTGCCTCTGCATCCCAGAGTGCTAGGATTACAGGTGTGAGCCACTGTACCTGGGTGCTTTTTGAGATTTCAATCTGTTTCTTTCTTTTTTTTTTTTTTTTTTAGACAGAGCCTCAAGCTGTCACCCTGAGTAGAGTGCTGTGGCATCACAGCTCACAGCAACCTCCAACTCCTGGGCTCAAGCGATTCTCCTGCCTCTGCCTCCCAAGTAGCTGGGACCACAGGCGCCCGCCACAACACCTGGCTATTATTTTTGGTTGCAGCCATTGTTGTTGTTTGGTGGGCCCAGGCTGGATTCAAACCCACCACCTTAGGTATATGTGGCTGACGCCTTAGCCACAGGCACCGAGCCTCAATCTGTTTCTTGTTCAAGTAGGTGGTAATAGTTACTGAACTTGCTGTGAGAAAAAAACATAATATACTAGATGGTTTACTTGCATCACCCTTAATATTATCTACATTATTAAGGGTCTATTATCTATATTATTAAACCCTAATATTACCTATAAGGCAGAGTCTATTAACTCCATTTTACAGACTAGGAAAGTAAAGAGGCTTACATAACTTGCCCTCAGCCATTAGAGATGGACCTGGTATTTGAATCCAGTAAATCTGATTTGAGAGGTGGGTTTGATGACCTTAGGCTCCTATAGGTGGTTTGGGGATGTTCAAAATTTCTGCAGCTCCCTCATTTGGTGTTACATACAATCTTCTGTAAAGCACTATGCAAACAAATATACCTTCCTAACCAACCCCCAGCCTCCCCTTCCAAGCAGGTTCTTCCAGATATAGAAGTTGTGTAACTTAAATACACCATACAGCACATAGACAGTGTCAGACTAACTGGAAGCTGTCTGTAAGTGTTGGTTATTATTTGTATTGATATTAGTGTTTTGCTGGTTGCTTAACATATGAAAATACTTTGTAAATTGCATAAAATGCAAGAACCATTATTCTTATCACTATTACTACTAATTGCAATAAAGTTCAGTTGAAACAACAATAAATATTTATTTTTATTTTGACACTTGACCTCCAGAACCTCTTTATCCAACACTTCCCAATACCCCAAATCTCCCACTCATTCTGGGGCACCAAGTGCAAAGGAAAGAGATTTTTTTTAAGGGTAGGGAGAAAGGGGGTAGGAAGAACCCTAGGGAGCTCCTCTTTCATCTTAATGCAGCCAGATTTCTGTTTTTGCAAAACAGTGAGCTCACTGTGCACTCCAGAGCAATAATAAACTTTCCCTGGCCTTCTGGCTTGAAGTAGTGATTCCTCTGTAAAGATCTGCTCCAGGAGCATTGCCTCATTCTCATAGACTTCAGCCTTCCCCGCACCATAGCTACCCTGGAGTGAGTCAAAACACCAGGCTGGAAAATGTCTTGAAATCCCACTAGCCCCAGGCTCTTTAGCTTTGGCTTGTCTGTTGACCCATTTATTAATACTATTCAGCCCCTCCCTTTATTAAACCAAAAATACTGGGGAAATAGCAACTTAGCTATGACACTCTAGCCAGGCTGCTAGAGAAAGCAGGTTGGATTCCATGTCATAGTATTGTGTTTTGTATGCACACACATATGTCCCCATCTCCCTGTCTGTCTCTGTCGTCACTGTTACCAAAGGAGATATATGTTCACACATACATGCCGGTGTGCCTTCATACACACTGAATTAGAAATCAACGTGCATTTAAACAGACTTTCCATTACTGTCTCATAATCCTTTAATTTAAAAAGCACAGCTATCCCCACCACCACCACCCAGCTCCCAAGAATCACCAAAATTTGTGGTGGGAAACTGCTTGTCTGTGATGACCCTGTGGGTTTATTTCAGAGATGCTAAGAGGCAGGAGGTCCAATGCTTGGGCATTGATTTCCCCCCTCCCCTCCAGATAACTCCCAGGCTACAATATCGTTGCCATGTTGGAAAGGAACTGACCCCGATTTAGGGCGAATAGTGGAGGGCAAGCTCTGTCCTCTGTTTGCTAGGTCTGGGAAACTAACATAGCAGGAAGGGCTGTGCTGTCTTCCCAAAGTTCTTTCTTCTGTCGCTGTCTCCTCCCAGTTTGCCATCTGAAGTAGCATCCAGAGAATCCGGCTCTAAACTGGAGCAAACGGTCAGCTTTCTTGGCCTTTCCAGAGCGCCATTGCCCATAGGGGTGAGAAGGTTGCACGGCGCCTACGCACTTGGAATGTCCTAGCAGTCTCACCCAGCCCCGCCCCCACTATTTTATGGCAGAGATGGGGCGGAGGAGGGGGTGGGTGCTCTTGGCCTGGCATCCCTGCAACCAGCTGGCTCGTCTTCGAGGAGGCCCGAGCTGAACCTAGCGTCACCCCGCTGCAACGCGCGCCGCCAAGCGCTCTGGAGAGAGAAAGGCCTTTTTTGGTAACACTCAGCCCTGCGGTAAGCTGTATCCAGTTGTTGGGCCTGCGAGAGCTGCCTCTGAGCAGTTGAAAACAAACGTCTGGACTGGGCCCTCCTCTCGCCTCTCCAGGACCCTGGATCCCCGGATCCCCCGAGCGCCAGAACCCCCAAGGGCACAACTCATAAAAGGGCTGTGGAGGTTGGGGAATGGAGGCAACATGGTGATTTACACTTTTACTCCCCGGGCAGTTCCGTAGGGGAAGTGTTTGCCTTTCCCTAAAGGATTAATCCTGGTATTTTTTTTTTTAAGTATTAACTTAGGCCAGGACGTAGGGTTACACAAGACCCACTAGAGCATGGAATCCCAGAACAACATGATTCGCTGAGAAATCCCGGGGAGGGGAGCCTGCGTCGCCCGCTGGGACCTACCCAGCCTGGGGCGCGCGGGCAGCTGGGCGCTCCGTGCAAAATCGAGTGGAAGGAAAAGAAGGGCGGTGTGGTGGTTGGCAGAGTGGTTGCAGCCGGTGATCAGGATCTGACTGCTTTCTTCCTGGAGGGGCGGAGAACAGGGAAGGGAAGAAAGACACGGGGAGTCGCGTCTGGTTCCTGCCTCCTCCCTGCTTCCTCTCTTTGCCAGCGTGCCAGGACACGGGGGAGACCAGTGCTGTTCTCAGCAAAAGCTGGTGTGGTTTCTTAGGTCCAAAAATAAAGGAACCCTGGAATGAGCCACCCGGAGACCAGGCCTAGAGGGGAAAAAAAGGGTAAGAGTCGGACAAGGGTGCTATTAACGGATGCAGTTGTATTAAAACAAATACACCCCAAAAGGGGAGTGGCAAGGAAGGAAGCCTTGGACAGCAAGAGTAGGCAAAGAGCCTGGCAGGATGGCTGTCAAGACCACAGGTGTGCACACCCCACCCCCAACCCTTCACCCCAGCGGGTATACTTCTGGGCCTCAGCTGGGAGCTGGAATGCCAGCCAGTTCCCACTGGCCCACACTAGAGGGGATTTCCACTGCCCGGCTAGGGAGACCAGGGAGACCGTCGCCGCCAGCGCTTTCCTGCTGTGGCCACTTGAAGGCGGGGCTTCGGGGCGGGAAGCCCCTTCTTGTCCTCACCATTCATCAGTCAGGTCTGGGACACTGGGATAGCCATCACTTCTGTCCCTGGTTCAGGTGAGCTCGGTTGTTCAACCTGTAATGCAGGAGAGAGGGAGAAAGGGAAGGTGCTTAGCATTTGGGTACATATTTACATTATATTGTTCAACTTGGACTTGGCTGACCTTGAATAGTTGTGACCTTGAACAAATCACTTGATCTTCAGCTTCATCGATAAAATAGAGATGACTGCACTGCCTCCTTTGCCTGTCTCATTGGTCTGTGAGGAAGACAATATTATAATGTACTTCATAAAATGTAAGAGAGTATTAAGAATATGACCAACATTTATCCAGGGTGCCAAAGTGCATTCTCAGACATTTCACCAATCCCCACACCAAAGCTGTGAAGTAGGTGTTACTTTTATCAACCTCCTGTATAGGTAAAGAAAGCAGATCCAGAGGTGGTCCAGAATTCCTGGAAACCAGGGTCTCCAGCTGTAAACCTGGCATTCCTTCTTTTACCCCACCAGTTGCCAGCTTTTGAGGGTCCCAAATACAAGAATTAAAGTAAAACTTATCTCATCACAGGATTTTGTAGGTTAAAGTCCCAATCGATGCCAGAAATTAGCAGCACTGGTGATTTTGGAGTTAAAATCAGTCACCATCCAGCTTTGGATCAAAATTGAGTAGCTATGTTTCTCTGGCATACCTCAAGACTTTTCTCTCCCTGGATTTTTTTTTATTTTTTATTTTCTTAAGACAGAGTCTTAACTCTTTTGTTTCAGGATAGAGTGTCATGGCCTCAGCCTACCTTACAGCAATCTCAACTCTGGGCTTGAGTGATCTTCCTGCCTTAGGGTCCAGATCCAAAAGTCTTACCACACAAATAACAATCCTTTGTTCTCACCTAATTCCAGTCATACTGACTGTGTAGTTACCCAATATTGCCTATTCTGTATGTGTGCTAGGGACTACTTGGTGACCATGGCAGATTACTGCCATCAAAGCACTTTTAGCCTGGGAGAGGCTGCCATTCAAACCTGACCTAGGCATCATTGGAGCTAGAAAGTCAGGGAACAAAGAGGCCTCCCAACTCTGACCCACCTAGAGGACCACCATGCTTTTTTTTTTTTTTTTTTTTTTTTTTTGAGACGGAGCCACAAGCAATCCCCCTGGGTAGAGTGCCATGGCATCACAGCTCATAGCAACCTCCAACTGCTGGGCTCAAGCGAGTCTCCTGCCTCCGCCTCCCAAGTAGCTGGGACCACAGGCGCCCGCCACAACACCCGGCCATTTTTTTGATTGCAGCCATCATTGTTTTGGCGGGCCTGGGCTGGGGATTCGAACCCACCACCTTAGGTGTAAGTGGCTGGTGCCTTAGCCGATTGAGCCACAGGCGCCGAGCCAGGACCACCATGCTTTAACCTGAACTCCCTTCTCTGGCCAAACCCTGCAGATCTAAACTTAATAGGTGCCTGTCCTAATTAACATTTGTTTCAGAGGTGAATCTTGGCTACCAGATGGCCTGGTGGGTTTCCATTCCTCAGCTTCTTAATTTGCGCCCTTCCATTTGCCATTGTTTCAGTTTTTAACTATTTATTTTTTTGTTTTGTTTTGTTGTTTTGCAGTTTTTGGCTGGGGCCAGGTTTGAACCTGCCACCTCAGGTATATGGGGCTGGCACTCTACTCCTTTGAGCCACAGGGGCTGCCCCAACTATTTATTTAGAGAGCACTTTCTATCTTAGTGCTGATGAACCAAGCCAGATTCACTCCAGGCTAGAATCTAGAAGCTTCCATTTCCTCTTAGGTATCCTATTCCTGATGCAGTAGCCCAAAAGTCATGGCAGACAGTGCTGCTTCAACATTCCCTCTAGCTATATGACTGACTTAGAGCAGTCTACTTTCTCTGGACCTTTATGTCCTCATCTGTCAAGGTCCATTAAAACCTATTTTCCCAATTTCAGGGGGTGTTGTGAAAATTTTTTTTTTTTTTTAAAGACAGAGTTTCACTCTGTTGCCCAGGCTAGAGTGCCATGGCCTTAGACTAGCTCTCAGCAACCTGAAACTACTGGGTTCAAGGGATCCTCCTGCCTCACCCGCCTGAGTAGCTGGGACTACTACAACACTTGGCTAATTTTTTCTATTTTTAATAGAGATGGGTCTTGCTTTTATTCAGGCTGGTCTTGAATTCTTTTTTTTTTTTTTTTTTTTTTGAGATAGAGCCTCAAGCTATCCCCCTGGGTAGAGTGCCATGGCCTCACAGCTCATAGCAACCTCCAATTCCTGGGCTCAAGCAAGTCTCCTGCCTCTGCCTCCCAAGTAGCTGGGACCACAGGCACCCGCCACAACGCCCGGCCATTTTTTTGGTTGCAGCCATCATTGTTGTTTGGCGGGCCCAGGCTGGGGATACGAACCCACCACCTTAGGTGTATGTGGCTGGCGCCTTAGCCGATTGAGCCACAGGTGCCGAGCCTGGTCTTGAATTCTTGAGTTCAAGTGATCTACTGGCCTTGGGCTCCCAGAGTGCTAGGATTACAGGTGTGAATCACTGCAACTGCCAGGCCTTGCTGTGAAATTCTGTATGTTAATGCCTAGGATTCTAGAAAGGGGAGCCACTGTCATGAATCTCTTTTTCCTGTGCTAAGCCCTCTCAGGTAAAACAGGTGGAAAGCCAGGTCTGAAGCTAAGCCCTGTCCATTCTCTTCACCTTGCCCTTGGAGGGAACCAGCTGGCAAATAAACAGTGACTTGCCACTAGACCTAAAAGCTGGGGCAAAACAATAGCAAGGTTAGGTGTGTTTTCTTCTCATCTCTAGAGAGACAAGGAATTCCCCTCCCCAAATCCCTGGTGGTAGCAGAGAAGCTCAAGAGTAGTTGGATTTATTTGGGGCTTTTACTTTTTTGTTTTGGCCAATTTGGAAAGAAAAGAGGCAATGACCTCTTCTTTAAAAAACAAAACTAGGCAGGAAGTGTGCTGGGCCTGAGTGGCAGGGACTAAGGGTGTAATTACACGTTTTTGTTCAGCATTTTCAAGTAATTAAATCCCAAGGAAAGTGAGCCTAGCCCAGGCTTCTTGGACAGGAGGCAGACAAGAGTGTGTGTGTGTGTGTGTGTGTGTGTGTGTGTGTGTTTTGTGTGCTGGGGTGGGAAGGAGAGGCAAGAAGTGAGAAATGGGTTTGCTTTTCAGGATGAGAAGAAGCAGGTTTCTCACCTTTATTAATATTTTTACATTGCTTTCTAAAAGGTAGCCGATTATTCATCTTTTTATTCAATGCCACTGTACTCTCCTTGGTGACGTTTCTCAGCCGTGCAGCAGCCTTCCAGGCACTGGTTTCCCTTTACAGGCAATTCTCCCCCTCCTCGCTTTTTCATATTCCAGCTTTATGCCTGGACACCCACACAGTAAACCCCTTGGAAAATCCACAGCCAGCTTTCTTGCTTAAGTTTGGACCCCAGCGACCTCAAACTCCGGGGTAACAGTCTCTCCTTTTGTTTTGAACAGCTTCTGGCTTTCCCTGTACTGCTTTAAAAAACAAAATAAAACAAAACAACAACAACAAAAAGCCCACTTCTTACCACCACTGCTCTCACCCAGCCTTCCCTGCAGCTGCCTCAGTTTCCCTTCACAATAAACAGTCTGCACACACAAGCGCACCTGGTCTGCAAAGCCCAGAGTGTTGGGACTCTGGAGGCCTCCGAACTCCTCTTTCCTCCCCTCCCTTCTTCTCCCCCTCCCATGTTCTCAGGTGTCCCTCTGATGTTCTCAGACATTTTGAACTGGCAGCAAGAAAGGATTCACTGCTCACATTCTTAGGGCAAGAAACCTGACCCACCCCCAAACCATAGGCCCTAAAGAAGCTGTACTTGCATTTTTCCAGGAGGGCAGGCCTCTGCTAGGGCTAGCTGGGGCTGGCCTCTGCTTAGCCACTACCTCCACTCATATTTCTCCTTCCCCCCTACTCCCATCATGCCTGCAAATTACACCCCACCACCACCACCACCAGCCCCCTTCACCTACTCATCCCAAGAACAGATTGTTTATCAGAATGGGCAGCTAAGAAACCTACTCCTGTTTCTGGCCTCTGCTTGAGATTCATCACACTTGGGAACTGCACAAAATTTGATGATGTTGGGGCAGGGTGAGGTGTGTGTGGAGGGAGGTGCAGATGGGGGGTGCTTAAAAGGAAGGACCGATAAATTTGATACTTGGCAAGGTGATCAAATCCGGGCTACCACTATCTCTCCTTTCCTGTATTTTTGTAAGTCAGAGCAGAGGACTGAAATGTTATTTCATTCCCAATCTCTACCCCCACCCCCACATTTTCCTCCTTCTCTAGGTCTGCACATTTGATGCTTTAATAGCACTGACTGGCTTTTAATTCTCATTAACATTCTCAGCTGGTGTGTGTGTGTGTGTGTGCTGGGGCCTGGCAAGATACACTCAATCGGACTGCCTGACAAATCCCTGCTTTTCATCCTTCTCTTTGAAATGACATCAAGATGGACTGGGGTGGGGGGGTGAAGAGAGAAGGCATGGAAAAAAGGGAGGGAGGGGGAAGTAATTTATGTGCTTTTCTAAGGCAGCTAGTAAAATTCCTAAGGGAGAACAAATGCCAAAATTGACTGTCTTGGTGTATTTTAGACCTGATCGTCTGGGTGAATCATGTCAGGGCTTTACTCTGGACCTGCACCCTGGAAACTCAGAACAGGCACATAAAATATCCCTGTGGCTGGGTGGTGCCCTTCTGAAGGAAGCAGGAGATGGGTATTTGTTCTTTCCAGATTCCTCTCCATCAGGATTTTTTCTCCTAATTCATTGCAAAATGGATTTTTTTTTAAATTGGCACGGATAAAGGAAAGCCGAGGATAGAAAACTCCCCATAAAACATGGCCCCCAAAAGGAAGTACAAAACTCATTTGATGCAAGATATAGCTATCTTCACCCTGGATTTCCCCCCCCCCCTTGCATTACAACTCTGCAGACATCAGGTTAGCAAAAGGTAATAAATAGTCCTTGCACAGCGGGGTCTGAACTAGTGAAAACAGTTTACTGAAATTAATGGGCCTCGCTTGAACCAAAACCTCCACTTTGGAATTAATGCCAGACATAGTTTTCCTGAACTCTATCCAACTGCCTAAGCGGCAGACAATTTTCATTCTATTTGTACTGGAAAGTAAAGCCCGAGCCCTTGATCTCAGTGTAGATTTTCATTAAAAAAAAAAATCAGCCCAGTGAATACTATGCCAATTTACATTTTCTGCCCCTAGAAGCTCTTGTGCTTTGGGCTGTGCATGACGGTCAGAAGTTATCTGGTAAACATTCCATTGAAAACGTTTTCGAACTCCCCATCGGTGGCCTTAGAGCTTTCACCACCCCTTGAATCTGAGAGATTCAAGGAAAGCTCCAGAAACTGGCTCAGCTCTCAGTAACCATCCCCTTCCCCAAACCTCTTCGAAGACTGGATCTGAACAACGCTGCCTGCAAGACCTCCATTCCCCACCCTAAATGCAGCTCCAAACCATTCAACCGAAACCCACTCCTCCTCTCCCAGTACTTTGGGCAGCTACAGTTGTGGAGCTGCTTTCATTTTTAATTTTGTTAATGTATTTTTATGGCAGAAAGGCGCACACACCACACGCGTTCACACGCTGTGGCTATGGGGTTAAGGCAGGTACAGCGGAGCCGCGGTGCGTTGTCTGTCAGTGTCTGATCCCAACCTGCACCCCACCCCCACCCCCACCCCATTATTAATAAAAGCCCAGGCGTGGGCAGCCGGCGTTCTGGTTTTCATTGTACAGTCTACACTGGTGACACAGGACATGTGGAAAATTTTGAGAGCACTGCGGTGAATAGTGTGGAGGGGGAGCAGGGCGAGGGGGAGGGGAACGAGTTACTTTTTAGCTTCCGCTAAGTACTTGGCAGCTCGCCAGGCCCGGAGGATTCTGGGAAGCGAAAACCTCCCCAGTATAAACTGCCAGCTTTAAGCAGCCCTGACAGTTCTGCTCCTTCCAAACTTGGCAGCCGTTCAAAGTGCTCTTTCATTTGAAATGCTGGAAGCCTGCCATGTGCAATGCAGATTTGCTGTGCCTGTGCGCAGAAGGAACTGATAAATGCCGTTGCAGTTGCCATGGGGACAGGAGGCTATCAGAATGGCCTTGTGATCCGCAGCCTCTCGGCGCGGCAGGCTCTCGCTCTCCCCCTCCCGCCCCTCCTCTCTCTAGTCAGTGAGATGGTGAAATAAATGTTCTGGAAAAAGGTTAACCCTCCCTGCTCTGGCTCCGAAGCTGAGACAAGGTTATCCTACCTTTAAGCACCTTCCTGCCCTTTTGCGCCTTTACTGGGAACACAGTCTCAGCCGGGGCCTGGTGGGGGAGGGGGGTCACCCCTCCCCTCCCCCTCCTCCCCCCCCCGCCCCGCCCTTCTTCCTGCTCCCTGGGGGTTTTCACAAAGCTGTGTTTTTAATAGAGCTTTTCAGCAAGCCCAAGTGTAAGTCTTTGAGTCATCAAAACCCGGATGTAAACACAGGGGCCCTACATTCTGCACAGTTTGCGTGTATTTTATCTTTTTAATAATATTTAGCTGGCAACTTAAAACTGCAAGGATGCCAGATATTTTAGCCAGTCACTTACATCATGCAGCCTCCATCTTAGGAAGAGAAGCTGCGTGTCCTTTCTGTGTTGTCTACTTGCCTGCTCCCCACCTGAGACTGCAGGAAATCTGGGTCTTTCTGAAGGCATTTTATTGCGGCACAGGAAACTGAATCCCTCAGAAACGTTAGCTTGAAAATGAACGCGACATCAACTTGGGCAACAAAGATAGAGGGTACGTCCCTGTCTGAGACAAGACACCGGGTGAACCAAGGTGAAACAGATCTGACATTTACGCTGTGATTTCAGGTGACTGCATGAGGGTGCGCCACACTGGATCACGGCCGGCCCCCCTTTTGCACAAACTACTATTTGAAACACGTTGCGATTTAATGTACAGAAACAAAATAGTACATTCAGATTTGGTATATTTTCAGGCCTATAATGCCAACTCTCCGGGTGGCCTCTTTAATGGGGAAAAAATGAAATACTCCACTCCAGCCAAGGCCTATGGAAACCAAAGAGGTTTAGTGATTTATTTACATTGGGGGTAAAAAAGGTGAGCACTATTCCTTCTCAGTTCACTATTTCCTGAAGGTTTCCTGAACCTAAAACTTCGTTAACATCCCAGGAAAGGGAACATATTTTTCCTGTGGTTTTCAATATTTTCTGCTAAATATATTTCAGCACACTGTTTATCTAGGGTTTCAGTTTTCAGACATTTATGTACTTTTAACACCTTGAGGCTGTTCCTCTGAAAAATGGTGTATGTTAATTAAAGAGGACTTTATGTGCTGGACGTTAAGGCAGTAGGGATTTCTGTTTGGATTTCTCTGTTTCAGCCGGAGATAGAAGTCAGAGGGCTGTTTGGTTTGTGAAGCCCGTTTCACAAAATGGACGCTACATTTAAGGGCTCACACAAACCCTTGAACACCACAGAATGTTAAACCAAATGAAGTTGTTTCTTCCAAAGTGCATGGCTAACATGGAGGCCAGAACAGGAGAAAGACCGAAAATCCCCCCCAAGTTCCTGGGGTTTAGCTGCAGTTTCTTTGAACCTGCCTCCTCTCTGAGTGGGTGCTCATAATTGTCATGACAGATCTGGCCAGAGCAACATACTCTGTCTCACAAGAATGTCCCAATTCCAAACTAGCCCTTTCCAAATAAATTAATCAATAAAAGCCATCTGCTTCACCTTGCCAGCAGGCCCAGAGCTGAAGGATTAGCTAAAAATGTGATTTTTAGGAGTAGTTGGCCCTTGAGACATTTTGAGATTGGTTTCTGCTTAGAATTAAACTAGAGTTGGAGGCAGAAATCAGGTGATTCAGAAAGCACCTCCCCCCTTCCCCAGACAGTCCAGGCAGCTGGGTTTTTGGCTCTCACAGCTGCTAAGCTTTGGCAAGCCAAAAGCATATTTCGTGGTAGTGATTCCTTTCCCAGGTTGACGGACATGTTTTTGTACTGAGCACAAGGCATGTTTCCTGACTGTGCGTGAATCAGAGGCTGCGTTTTTAATCCAGGACTTCTGGTGACAGTTTTAAGCTGAAAGAACAAAGCATAACATGCCCCTGTCATTAAGGTCCAGAAATAAAGCTATTCTAAATGCTTGCCACCTATAACTCAGATATATTTATGTTTTAATCATGTTAAGAGTCAACTGCCCCCAAAGTCAATGGATGCCAATGTTCATGTTTGAGATGTTACCCTTTCTCTCACTCCACGCCCTGGTGGTATCAGCTTTGGTGAGAAGATTTACAAAAACCATTTTGGACCCTTGAGTGTCTGCCCTGATCAAAGCAAGCGTGATTCCAAATAGGCGTGGCATTATCCGTGTTCTCCCCTACTATAGAATGGATGATAGCAGAGGGGAGTCCATGGTGTGGCCCCCTCTATACCAGGGCTTGGAAAACGAGCTTCCCAGAAATCCATGGATTAGGAAGGCCTGTTGTGGGCCAGTTCAGGAGCAGCAGGGGGAACAACTCCCTTTTGTTTTGTTGTCTAGCATGTGACCAGAATGCTGCCAGCTAATTTTAACCCCACCAGAGTACTGCTGGAAAGGAAAGGAAAAAAAAAAACTATCTTGCATCTGGAGAGAGAAATGCTGTGGGCTGGATAAAAGCTTTTTCAGCCTGTGTTCCTTCCTGTTTCAGTTTCCAAACTTGAAATATCGGTAACCTGAAAAATGATGAGTTTCACCAAATTCCTGGATGTTGTGCAAGAAGACAATGAGTCTATTTCGGGTGCTGTGAGTGTGTCTAGCACAGCCCCTGGAAGGCATTGTCTTCAGGAGGGAGAATGCTTTGGGGTTTCCTGGTGCTTTCCTTGTCAGATCTCAAAACCCCAGGGGGTAGTGTTGAGGGGTAATGGCTCCCGGAACCCTCCATGGTAACCATGTAAGCTGCACTCTGCAAAGACTGGCTGAAAAGTGGGTGATTAGGCCAGTAAAGGAGGTGGCAGTGGCAGTGGTGGCCCTGGAGGTGTTAAAAGGTGGGCCATAGGGAGTGTCTGAAGTGGGCCAATAGAAGCAGGAAGAAGTAGGGAGAGAGAGGCTTTCATTATAGCTGGGCAACAGGGGTAAAAGGCTACCTACCACCTCGCTACTAATTTTAATATTTGAATTAATGGAGGATGATAGGGAATTTCCCACCCTGGACACTGGATGCTCAAAGCCTACCCATGATGATTGGTTAATTGTTGCTATCTGGCTGGCTAGCAGTTGATGCTAGTGAAAAGATACAGAATCTCACGAAATTAAATGGTTCAAATAAGACAGCACGTAGCCAAGCGGCTGCTCCCGGCTGTTCTAGAGCTAGGTAGTGAGATGGCTTGTCATTAACATGAGTGTCCATGATACGGTCCCAGAAGAAGTTAATGCTACAGTACTCCCTATAACCTCAAACAGGAGAGCATGGTGGCAGTCGTTCTGACAGCTGCTGAAGGCTTCAGCTGCCTAAAAGCCATTTGCTCAGCTTTGCCCTGTCTGGCCAATTTTTATGTATTTAAAGGATCCTCATTTGTCTCCAAAGCCCCCGTATCCATCTGAATCCTCAGGCAAAGACACCATGTTTGGAAGGGCAGGGAACCCCATCTTCTGCCTCTAAATGGCTGCTATAACTTGCCAGCAATAGTCAAGATCAGTTGGCAAATTCCTAAATTAAGGTTCTGTTTACTCTGTTGTTCCAAAGGCTTGTTTTGAACAAGATGTTGTGCTTTAATTAAAAAAGATGAGAGATCATGAGTAAGGGAAAATATTTTTGAATCTTCACCAATGTGTTTGAATTTCATTTCTTAACATTTCACAGTAGGAGAGTCAGGCTGGCCGTCACTTTTATCTGTAAAGCCACTCAGAATGTTTTATTTTCTGTAAGTTAACAGCTGGCTATTCTGCACAGTAGAATGATAAAGGGAACCCTAAGTCAAGAATTTGTTCCTTGTGCTTCTCTGTTTACAGATTTTAGCCAGCCTTCAGCTGTCATTAAGATATATTCCTCATTTACCTTTCTAGCCAGAGGATTCCTAAATATTTCATAATAGCTCCACAGCTGGAATGCAGCTGCTTGGAGTGGAACAAACATAACTCCTGAGAGGTCAGCTGGGTGAGGGAGGGCAGGGAATCTTGGAAGGTTGGGAAAGTCCTTCTAAAGCCAGAGCTCAGGAATGAGTGGGGCCTCTGGTGTGAAGACTTTCCAGATGGTGGAAAGAAGGGTAAGTTTTTGCCCTCTGGGTAGATGCCAAAAAAATCGCTTTGGGGAGGCCAACTATTTTTAAATTGCCTTTAAAGAAAAGAGCACAAATGTTTAAATTGACCTGAAAAACCCCTCCATTTTCCTTTTCCTACAATCCAAGTCTGTTCCCTTGCATATTAATCAACAGGAGCATTTGCCCACGCTTCTCCCCTCTCTCACCTCTTTTTTTATTATTATTATCTTTGGTTCAGGAAACTTTTGGAAGCTTTCCCAGGCTGGAGCTATAGAATGTTTCCAGGAAAATGCATAAGGAGTGTCTGTGTTTTGAGTTTCTCTGGAGGGGATTGATCATGGTTTTGAGAGAGACTGAGCTGGGGCAGCCAGGTCTTGTGCAAGAGTCCAGCCAAGCAAGTGGGCAGAGGGTGCAGAAAAGATCTGTGACCATCTGAAAGTGCTGAAACCAAGGTGTGGTTGAGAGATCTGCCTGTTCCCCGCCTCTTTCAGCATTTTATTATCGCAGCTGCCATGATGTCAGTCTGTGAGCCGAATCACCCTGTCTCTAGGAGATGTGCTGAGAACAGCTGGGTGCCAGGGTCTGAACTTCATTCATTCTCAAGTTAGCAGCACTTGTAATTTCTGCCAGAAGAATACTCCAAGATAATAGATGGAGACATGCAGGGACTCAGTACTTACGCAGCAGGCAGGGACCCCACCCAGGCACGGAGTGCAATGGACAAAAAGTATCTTTGGGCTGTCGTGGCCAAGGGTGTTGCCAGCCCCCAGCCCAGAGGCCTGGGAGCCCAGGAGCACACACAAAGCTGCTGCATGCATGCTTGTTTCAGAAACAGACACAAAACCAGAAAGCAATCGAGGAAGTGTACATACCAAGACCACCCAAGACCAAAGGACAATGGGGACCCTCAGAACCCATCACTGAGGCATAGATGTGACTCTTGAAAGATGTTTCCTAGAAATATACTCCATTCAGATTGGTTCATGGGCAAAGGAGGCAGAAATAGCTCCATAGGGCAGTGCCTGTGGCTCAAAGGGGTAGGGCACCAGCCCCATACGCCAGAAGTGGCGGGTTCAAACCCAGCCCTGGCCAAAAAACTGCAAAAAAAAAAAAAAGAAAGAAAGAAATAGCTCCGTGAGGAGGCTGCCCTGGGGAGGATAGAGCTGCCAGCCACTCTCCAGTGAGGAGGCTACCGCATCCTCTGTGGCTGGGAGGACTTCTGGAGAGGAGGGAATAATCAGAGGCTTGTGGGCCTGGAAACTAGAGTTCTCCATTTTCCTTGCCACATTAGTTGCAATCCATTAACGAGTAACACTGTCAGGGTTCCGGCAGTAAAATTTTTTCTTTCCACTCAGGGACACACAGATTCCAGAAAGCATCTCCCCACAGCAGGTTCGGAAGATGCTTAACAGTGCAGACTTTGGAATATTAATAGCAATGATGACAGGCACAGCTGACATGTGTCCAGCACCTCTTGTGTGTTGGTTATGGTGCTGCTTTTATGCATTATCTCTTCTAATCCACACTTTAAAAAGTGGGTTCAGTTACTCCCCATTTTATAGATGAAAACCTAATGCTCAGAGAGGCTAAACAACTTGTCTGAGGAGACACAGCTAGTTAGTAGTGGCTAAAGTGAAGTTTGAACTCAGGAATTTCCTGGCTCTAGAGTCCTCACCAGACAGATCTGGGTTCATGAGACTGTGTGACCTATGCCAAGTCTGTACCTCCAGATTTTCTTATCTGTTTTTACTCATTAAACACATCAAATATTGGCAATTTCATATATAACAATTTGTTTATTATTATTATTATTTGAGACACGGTCTCACTTTGTCACCCTGGAGTTGAGTGCCATGATAGCAGCCTAGCTTATAGCAACCTCAAAATCTTGGGCTCAAGCACTCCTCCTGCCTCAGCCTCCCCATAGCTGGGACTACAGGCACTCACCACAACACCTGGCTAATTTTTCTTTTCTTTCTTTTTTTTTTTTTTGCAGTTTTTGTCCAGGGCTAGGTCTGAATCCACCACCTCCAGCATATGGGTCCAGCACCCTACTCCTTTGAGCCACAGGACCCACCCTCATTTTTCTATTTTTACTTAATTTTATTTATTTATTTAGACAGAATCTTACTTTGTTGCCTTGGTAGAGTGCCATGACATCATAGCTCACAGCAACCTCAAACTCTTGGGCTCAAATGATCTTCTTGCCTTAGCCTCCCAAGTAGCTGGGCTATAGGCACCTGCTACAATGCCCGGCTATTCTATTTTTTTTTTTTTTTGCAGGTTTTGGCCAGGGCTGGGTTTGAACCCACCACCTCTAGCATATGGGGCTGGCACCCTACTCCTTTGAGCCACAGGTGCCACCCAATGCCCAGCTATTCTTAGAGATGGGGTCTTGCTGTTACTCAGGCTGGTCTCTAACTCCTAAGCTTAAGCAATTCACCCACCTTGGCCTCCCAGAATGCTAGGATTACAGGTGCGAGCCAGCATGCCCAACCCCATATACAGGGTGCCGATAAAGTTCATGTGCAATTTACTATGTTAAACTATTTTAAATTGTACACAAACTTTATGTCCATTCTGTATAATAATTTAGCCTATACCATCCTTACAAGATAGTTGTAAGAATTAAATAAGATGATGCTTTCAGAGTACTTAGCAGAATGCCTAGAATATATAGTAGGCACTCAAGGGATGCTAGCTTTTAATAGTAATCTCAGTCAGTGTGTTTGTTCAGCATAGACATATTAATTAAGTTATTCATCATCTCAAACTCTTGGAAGTCCCACACATCCCTGTGCAGATGTACTGGACCCTGTCCAGGTATAGCCGAACCTGGCTGGGGAGAACCCCTTCTTGTTCTTTCCCTGTGACTTCTCTCACCTTATGCAGGAATCCACACATCTTGAGCGTGTGCATCTTCACCTGAGCCAATAAATCTTCCTTTCTACATTGCCCACTCTTATTCACTTTGATTCATTATGGTGTTCTAATTTTTCAAAATTATTCAAGAGGGGCAGCGCCTGTAGCTCAGTGGATAGGGCATTGGCCACATATACTGAGGCTGGTGGGTTCAAACCTGGCCTGGGCCAGCTAAACAACAATGACAACTGCAAGAACAAAAAAATAGCCGGGTTTTGTGGCGGGTACCTATAATCCCAGCCACTTGGGAGACTGAAGCAAGAGAATCGCTTAGGCCCAAGAGTTTGAGGTTGCCATGAGTTGGATGCCATGGCACTCTACCATGGGCAATAGTTTGAGACTCTATCTCAAAAAAAAAAAAAAAAATCATTCAAGAAGTAGTCACTTTACTTTGCTGCTTAAAAATCTTCCAGGCGCCTTAGAGGATTAAGACAAAGTCCTTAGTGTGGAACACAAGGCCCCTGGGAAATCGCCTCCAATTCCCCTTTCTGTTGCTTCCTCCTCCTCAATTACTTTCTGACCACATTAAGTTTCTCCTGTTCTTTGAACACAGTATGAACTTTCAGGTCCCATGCCTTGCAGGGCTCTTTTCTCTGCCTAGAAAGAATGTTTTCCTATTCCTTCGTCTTTGAGCAAACTTCTATCCATGCTTCAAAACCCAGCTTAGTTTCTATCTTTCTTGTGAAACTGCTGTCCAGTATTTCCCAGCTCTGTGCTTCCTTGACAATCTGCATATGTCATACAGAGCTTTGGTCATCTGTTCACACACTCCTGCACTGGGGACTCCCTGAAGTTCGAGGCTGGGGATTACCATCTATTCCCAAAGTCACCTAGAAGGCGAATAAATTCTAGTCAAATAAACATAACTGAATGTAAATTTTTATGTAATTTTACTTTCAGTAAAATAATATATGAGTTTATGTTTATGTGTACTACTTATGCCCTTCTTGTCCCAGCAAAAATTTAGAATATCCTACTCACAAATAGAGATAGAAGAATGGGGGCTGAGCATGGTGGCTTACACCTGTACTCCTAGCACTCTGGGAGGCCAGGGTGGATGAATTGCTTAAGCTTAGGAGTTAGAGACCAGTCTGAGCAAAAGTGAGACCCCATCTCTAAAACCTAGCTGGGCATTGTGGTGGGCACCTGTAGTCCAGGCTACTTGGGAGGGTGAGACAAGAGGCTCACTTGAGCCTAAGAGTTTGAGGTTGCTGTGAGTTGTGCCGCTACGGGACTCTACTGAGGGTGATATAGTGTGACTATCTGAAAAAAAAAAGAGAGAGAGATAGATATATAAGAATGCTTGGCTCAGCACCTGTGGCTCAATCAGGTAAGGCGCCAGCCATGTACACCTAAGGTGGCGGGTTCGAATCCCTAGCCCCGGCCCTCCAAACAACAATGATGGCTGCAACCAAAAAATGGCTGGGCATTGTGACGAGCGCCTGTGGTCCAGCTACTTGGGAGGCGGAGGCAGGAGACTCGCTTGAGCCCAGGAGTTGGAGGTTGCTATGAGCTGTAATGCCATGGTACTCTACCTAGGGGGGATAGCTTGAGGCTCTGTCTCAAAAAAAAAATAAAATAAAAAATAAA
>CAUYQV010115924.1:0-24123 GCA_963574575.1 Galagoides demidoff
TGTACATAGTACATGAGACAATTATATTTTTTAATGGACAAATTTAAAGAGACCTAAATGGAAGTAAATGCCCTGCATTTCATACAAAGTAGTAAAACACCAATACCAATAGATCTAAATAAGGTCAATGGATGGTTTCAATATAAATTTCCTGTATGTGATATTGTATTAAAGTTATGCAAGATGCAACTATTAGGAGGAGAAATTGAGTGAAGAGTATGTGGGGTCTGTATTAATTTTTACAAGTGCATGTCAATCTAATTATCTCAAGATAAAATGTTAGAGCAATGAGCATGAAGGTATGTAATGATATAGTCTCATCAGATATGTATCTATCTAGTTAAATTAATATAATACCCCTCTCAAAACAGGTAGAATAAGGATCATAAAATAAGCAAAGATATATGAATCAAATGATACAATGACTAAGCTCCCACTAATAGCTGCATATCAAATGCGTACCAACAACAAGAAAGTGGAGACTATTTCTCTGCTTGTTATGGGCCTCATATCCAGTGTTCTGTAATAACTGAATTCACTCATTCATTTTAGTTATTTATCTGTGGGAAGCAGATGGCAGAAGGTATGTACAAAGTGTAAAACTGACCAGCTACACCTGTTATGTACAAACAGTACCTACAAATGGGCCAAAGACCCAAATAGGCAATTCAGAAATGGAGGAACGCTAGTGGCCAAAAGTATATGCAGAGACGCTTGAAGTCACTGCTACAGAGACACGCAAACTACAGGGGCAGGGAGATGCCGCTTTAGAACTACGCCTACACCTCAGATTGGAAAAAAGACTAGTAAATTGAGCGATACCAATTAAAGATCAGTGAAAATGGAAGCTGCCATGTTTGTGTACAAAGTCACAGGTGTTGCTAAAGGCAGCCAGGGATTGCTTAGGAAACCAAGGGAGTTCATAACTGTGAACCAGCAATCCCACCTCAGGGCCAGCTCCTACTTCGGTGACTTCACCAACAGGTGCGTACTGGACACCTTTGAGGATTTTCGTGACTCTGCAAGTCCTGTGGCTGAGGGCAATGGATCCACAAAGCGTGGGTGCTGTGGACTATGTTAGAAGCAACAGCTAGACGCATAGGGAGAGGAGGGGCTGACACACGCAGTGACCACTTACAAAGGAGGAGGAGCAAGAGACACAGCACCTCATGTGTCCTCCATGGATTAAGAACAAACATTAATGCCGGTACACACACACTTGGCGAGGATGCCGGGGGTCCCGGCAGACAGCCTGTGAGAATGAGAGCCACCTGGAACCACTCTTCACACTGGAGTAGGGCGCTGGAAATAAATGGGTAAAAATAAAACATGGAAAAGCCTCTATGTGGTAGATGAGAAGAGTGATAGGGTCTTACCTATAAGGAGAGAATAACATGAAACTCTCATACCGGGTGTAAGGGACAGGGCAGGAGGAAAGCATTGCTCTCATTTTAGGCCTTCTCTTTCTTTTCCTTCTTAACTACGAGCAGGTATTACTTTGATAAAAAGAGATAATGGAAAGAAACGAAGCCTCTCTGGGGCTGTGGGGAGAACAGTCAGACAGCAGCAGCCTTGGGTCTGCTTCTGCCTGGACCAGGCCTGTTCTCAGCTGGCTCCCAAGCACGTGGCCTCTGGGAATCCTCCCTACCCCTGCCACTGGGGTTTCCAAGGCGGTTCCTGTCACTGTGTTTCCTCTCCAGAGTTTCTGCCCAGTGGAGAAAGACTGAGATGCCAATTTCCTAATACGCTTTCCTCTGTCCTGACACCATTCATTCATTCATTGCCTGGAGGATGCACTCTCACTAGGCAAGAGTCAGGGCTTGGGGGAGTGGGGCAGAGTGAGGACAGAGGACCTCCTGTCTTTGCTCTTTTCTCTTTTTCTACCTTGGTGAGATGGCACTGGTGCAAAGGCCAAGCTATGCAGGGCAGTGTCTGCCAAGGGGCAGGGGTCCTTGCCAAGGCAAAGTAGCCTGGCCACTCACAATGTTTTTTCCTGGGAAAATATAGCCGTTGTTTTTACACAAAACACACCTCTGTCTCTGGCGGAGACCCATCTTTAAAAGGTTATTTCTACAAAACCCTGAAGGAAAAGGCTGCAAAAATAGTGGTCTGGCTTCAGTCTGTGTCCACAGTTGCTGGGCAAGCACAGTAAGGCACACGGAGCAGGGCAGCCCCGCTGGCCACAGGGAGGGCTGGACCCTGGCACATGTCAGCTGCCTGCTGCCTCAAGCTCCTCAGCTGTGCCTGGCCACAGACTCATCCAAAACCTTGGCAACCCGCTGTTCCCTGAGTTTTACTTTTCTGCTGAGTCAGAAGATCATAGTCAAACAGTTGGAGAAAATGGGCCCTGTAAACATCTTCCCCAAAGATCATTATGGTCCTCAAGTCCCCAAGCCCTCTCTTCCCATGAATTGATGGAGCACATCACCTCCAGCATGTGTCCCCAGCGGCCAGAGCTAGCAGGCCCTGTGGCCCAACCTCCCCAGCTTATGCCAGGCATGAGGCTTTCTAAGACCCCCTTCCTTGTCCCTGCAGAGAGGACATCAGGCCTGTGACCTCATCCCCACCCCACTGCCCAGAAATCACTGTGACAAATCAGATGCTTACACATTCCAGGGAGGAAAAAACCAATGAAACTCTTATCAATCCTGCTAACAATTTGTACTTAAAGTATTAAATTTTAAATGAAGAAAGTTTGTATTTCAGTTCTCAGTAAGATATTCAGATAATGCTGAATCGCACTTTCTAAAGAACTGAGATGCTACAAATCACTCTCCTTTCCCTACCACTGGCAAGGACATTCCCACAGCAGAGGTCAGGCTCCTCTGGAGCTTCCTCAGGGAACATGGAGGGTGCTCCCTGACATGGGCTCTGAGCCCACTGTCACATCCAGTGAGCCTGGACCGAGAGACTGAACTAGGAGCCAAAAGGCTCAGAGATATCAGAACATTTGACAGCACCCCAGAGTGAGCCCATGTGATAGCACCCTGGAGTTCAGGGAGTGAGCCCCTGAACAGCCTCCCTGAGAGCAGCAGAGGCAGGCTCAGCACCCACCCAAACCCAAGGCTGAGAGACATGGGCTGTCTCCCCCTGACCCACAGCGATTGACCCTAGCTAGACTCACAGTTCTCAAGGATAACCCTCAGTTTCTCCTCTGAGCCTCCGGGTAACTGTGGATCTCCCCTCCCCCCCCCGCCCCACTGCAATACCAGCAGTCTTCCCACAAGTTAGGTTGCTGGCCGGGAGGCACAGATGCTAGTCAACTCCAGGAATGGCCTCAGATACCCCACACTCCCTGAGCAATAATTGCAAAATAAGCTCTCAACTACCCAAGTTCCAGGAGCTTTCAGATGCTGTTGAACTTGAGAAATGAGAGGACGAGAGAAGAAGAAGACACAGTGCCCTGGGTGGTACCAACATTCAGCCTCCTGGAAACAGCAGCCCTGGGGTCTCCTCAGGCCTCCTACTCACTCTGCCAGAAGAGCCCTGCCGGAGCCAGGCTGAGAGCACACTTCCCAGAGTGTGAGGGGCTTTAGACAGGATACCGAGCTTCTTGGGTATGAACCACTGGGAAGACTCAATTTCCACATTTGTAAAACGAAGTTGTTAACATCTGCCTTGTAGAACTGAGACAATTACGGCAGCAGCCCGCATGGGCGCTTGGCACAGCTGCAGTAGAAGGGAGACTCATTCAGACCAAGTTTCTGTGAAACTTGGATTATAGGACGAGAGGGGAAAGCAAACAATCCTGGAGAACAAAGGGAAAGAAAGGAAGTATATGTTCTAAATATCCTGAAAATATTTTTTTCCGGCTCGGTGCCTGTAGCATAGTGGTTACGGCGTCAGCCACATATACCAAGCCAGCCTGGGTCAACTAACCAACAATAACTGCCAAAAAAATAGCCAGGCATTGTGGTGGGCACCTGTAGTCCCAGCTATTTGGGAGGCTGAAGCTAGAGAATCGCTTAAGCCCAAGAGATTGAGGTTGCTGTGAGCTGTGACACCATAGCACATACTACAAGTGACGTAGTGAGACTCTGTCTCAAAAAATTAAAAAAATATTTTTTTTTCCAAAAGTTTAAGCAGGACAAAGCAGAAACAAAGAGTTCAGTGTTTGCCCTGAGGCAACACTTAGACACACACACATACACACACACACACACACACACTAGGTAGATGGTCACTCCTGTAGTCACATGGCGCAGACCCCCTGCTTGTGACACCTTGAAACTTGGCATTCCATGCATAGGGTCAGCCCATCACACACACACAGATCAACCTGAGAAATAATTTCTATCTCAGCTGCACAGGGTGGCTTCACCTTAGCAAAAAGAACCCTGCATAACCTTATTTTAAGACAGGTTTTGGCCTCACGACAAGTGGACCAAATGTTTTTGGCTCTGCCAAGAGTGTGATGGCGCCCCTCAAATACATTCCTCAGATGCCTTGGCTTATACATTGGCTCCCTCATAGGTATAGTCCCTCATCTTCCGAGACCGAGCTGTTACAACATGAGTTAAGTTTAGCAGTGGCTGTGCGGATGTGCAATGTTTCTATTATTAGGCTGACACAGAGAGATAAGTATTTCCCGGTGACATGCAGCAGCCCCTGGCATCCAGGGACTCCTTTCCCAAAAGGCTTTCCAAATAGGGAAGCTCGTAACACTCTAAATGTGAACTGAGGGGACCCCAAAGAATTTGTGGATTTGAAAATATTCAACACATGTTCAAAATACCTTTCCTATGAGGCGTTCAGATGAGTGCACACTGTGCTCTGGGCACTCCATCTGGACGGTCTTACTGATCTCATCACTACTCAGTAACACAAGGGTGGTTACCAATTTCGTTTTTCTTTTATCCCTTCAGTAATAACAAATACTTATTGAGTAGCTACTGTGTGCCAAGCATGGTTCCAGCTGCCAGGCATGTGGCAGAGAGTGAGACAAATGTCCCTTCCCTGGTGGATTTGAATACCTAAGGCAGGGAGGGAGACAGATTTCAGCAAAAGTTATATAGTGAAGCTATCATTCGTTTTGGGTAGTGGTATCTCAGAGAAAAAGGAAGCAGGCTTTCAGGGTCCCTGCAAGGGGTACAGGGACAGCAGGACTTCTGAGAGGAGGTGACATCTGAGCATGAACCCGAGACCAGAGGAGCAGCTGATTGGGATGAGCAGCTCTGGAACCTCAGGAAAGCCTTGGGAAGGGCAGCGCCTGTGGCTCAAGGAGTAGGCTGCTGGCCCCATATACCAGAGGTGGTGTGGGTTCAAACCCGGCCCCAGTCAAAAAAAACCCTGCAAAATAGAAAGGAAAGCCGAGGGCCGGGTGGACCTTGGAGGAACAGCCAGAGCCCCACCCTCAGGGCCTGTAGGGGCATGAGACATGTTGGACTTTATTTTAAGTGGGATGGAAACAAATAGAGGGGTTAGCAAACTTTAGAATTTTCATTTACATCCCATTTCACATTTAAACAATAATTCCAATCACATTCCACTAAATTGATTTCATATCCTGTTAATACAGTTTGACAGTCACATTCTTTACAGGTAACCCTGGCTTCTGAATTATCCTCATCAAAATACAGCCGTTTTTAAAAGGTCCCATATGTTGGACTGTTCTCTCTGCACAGGCGGAAGAATTGACTGCAAAGTGGTCTTGTGAACGGGACCAAACAATGACTCTTCCATGTGTTATTTGGGGCACGTCATCTTATCACTGAGCAGGTCTACACAGCTTAGATGCCCATGAATGGCAACCACAGAGAAAAGACTGCCAGGTTGCCAAGGAGCATGAGCTGTCAGATCCGCCCAATGCCGGAAGGCAGCTGACTGCGGAACTGCGGCCACCTCCGGTCCCAGACCTCCCTCGTGTTACCTCTGAGATCACAATGCTGGGCATGTGTTGGCACCAGCCCTCAACAACGGGGTAGAGGAATTTAGATCCATAGATGTTCTTACAGGGAAAAGGACTCTCCTCAAATCCTACATCTCCAATTCTGGGTGAGTCGGTGGCAGCCCTTATCTCAAGTTGGCATTCCGCTCTGTGCCTGCTAATCACAGAATTCTTGGATCCTGAAAGAACACGGGAGTCATGTCCTAGAGCTGCCATGGAGGGTCACACCTGAGTGCCTCAGAGCAGGCAGACCCAGAGACAGCGTCCAGATGGTGTCACAGTGCCCAGATGGGGTCACACGGCGCCTATCGACATGCGGCCTGTGCTTCTCCTCCTGCCACAACATCCTTTCTGGACATGGAAGCTGGTTCTGCTGTTTCCCTGCTGAGCCCAGGCCTAATTTTGAAACACAGCTTGTCATCAGCTGCCAGCCCCCTTCCCCCAGACAGCAAGGTCTTCTCACAGCCATCAATGAGGAAGATTTGAGCTTGGGCACAGAGACTTGTGGATCTAGCCAGAATCTACCATGACTGCAGCCCCCTGAGCTGGCATCGGCTTCCAGCCAGCACCTGGGAAAGGCTGGGGCAGCTGCTAGCAGGATGGCCTCTCTTTAGGCTCCTGGCCAGGATGTGAGCCGGCCTCAGTGCTGGCCTCAGAGCTTACTGTCCACTGTGGTGCTTTGGGACAGGCCTTCCCCTGGGAATTGACCGTGTTCATAGTGCAGCCTTGACCCAGCACCCCGCTAACCCCTCTGTGGACTTAGGCCCACTTCCTCTAGCACTCGTTCAGCTGGTACCTGGGAAACACCCTCCCACATCCCTGTGAGAGACCATGTCCTGTGTAGTTGTGGCCCCATGAGTGTCGCTTGGCTTCAGAACCCCGAGAATCCCTTAGCCTCCAATGGCTTCTAGGAAGGGCTCTGGAGTTGTCCAGGCTGGTCAACAGAGGTGCTAGGGCTACTTACCCACCCACCCACCCCTTCAGTCTGTCCTCCCTACAGTCCACAGTATGTTTGTGATCAGCTTTACATGCAAGGACAAGGTGATAATGAAATAGAGCAGGAAGCACAGCCCACAGTGCCACGTGTTGTAGGGGAGGCAGTGTTTGGAGGGAGCATGGGGTGCAGGGTGTGAGGCATAGGGGCCCTGGAGTCCAGGGGAGCCACCGGCCCCACAGGGAGCAGATTTGTGTGTAGGGTCTGGCCCACATCTGCAGGGCTCTGCTCTCTTAGCTTTTATGATGTTGCTCAGGGCCCACAGAGGCCTCCTGTGAGAACTCTTCTGCTGCGTGCTTGTTCTTCCCACTAAGATAGTAAGTTGTTTCACTGACATGACCGAGCCATGAAGACTTTCTCAACTGGATACCAAAGTGAACGTGCACTCATTTCTGAGGGTCCCTGCACACGCGCTCGGGCCTTCACGTGGGCACACTGCTGTTAGCTACGCACGCTCAGGTGGGGATTGGGTAAGACCCTGCCTCTCACCCACCATATTCCAGAAGCTGTCCTGTGAGACTGCAGGAAGGGGTATTGGGTAAGTGTGTGAGGTGTATGTTGTGTGGTGTGTGTGTAGAGTGTGTGTATAGTGTCTGTGTGTGTGGTGTGTGTGGTATGTGGTATGTATATGTGTGATGTGGTACGCATGTGGTGTGCGTAATGGTAAATCAATTACTAGGCCTCTTCTCTGAAAACCCTGGATGGCCCAGCCTAGACCCATCTAGATCCTAGACCCATCTCTGAGTCTAGGGCTGGAGGAGGACCACAGCTTCCTTTCATAATCCCTGAATAGTCTCCACTATCTGCCTAAGGTGGCACCTTCCTCTCACAGCCACTCACTGAGCTCCATGCCCTGGACCAGGGCTGCTGTTACAGACTTCCCATCTCTCTCCATCCCCAGCTCACTCCACCCCAGCCCCATCCAGTCCCAGTCCACAGACCTCGGCTCTATGATCTGATGGTCAAGAGCATGGAAATTGGTCACAGCTCCTAAAGAAAGCCCTGCTGTAAAACAGGTTTCCTCTGTTCAAGGTAACACCTTGGAGTCCTGCTTTAACCCCCCCCCTTCTATTCCAATAGCAATATTGAGATTCTGTTTAAAGACAGTATACTCACTTCCATGCACACATGTGTGCAACACACTCACATTTCAGGGGTATATAGGGACCCACTGTGCCAAGCTAACTCCCACCAATGTGTGCACAGCTACACATTTGAAAACCATCCCCGGAAAACATACGTCCAATTCCCAGTGTAACGAAGAGGAGCCAGAACTTCCAGCTGCTTCTTCCCACAAGGACTCCTGGGGGCCCCACACCACTGCTTCTCCACTGAGGCCTGCTGCCCACAGCCACCCCAGGGACACTTGCCCGTGTGATGCTGCTGAGGCCCAGACCACACCCTCCAAAGCAGACTCTCTGTGGACTGGTCCTGATCTGAGCTTTTAGGAACTTCACCAGGTTCCTACAACCACTGCTTGGGCTCAGGTCCCCACTGCAGGCAGAGGCAGGCAGCATCACGGCCTGGGAGCTCAGCAGCCTGCAGAGATGGGGAGAGTGCTATTATCATCTTCCTTAAACCTGGGCTTCAGTGGGCCCCCTTCACCACAAGGGACCCCCCCTCCTTTCCCACCATATGGGATCCCTCTTAGGGACCCTCAGCTCTCTGCATGAAGCTCTTCAGCCACTCCCTCAGCCTTCCCAGGCCTTTCCTAGTCCAGACATACCCAGGGTATGCTCACTGGGTGGCCAGCAGGATCTGAGCAAAGTGTAGGCATGAGTGGCTGGAGGGCCTGGTCATGGTGCTGCACAGCAAGGAGAATTACCCTGGTTACTTGTAGGCCGAGGCCAAGCTACCCACGGGGGTATGGCTCTTCTTGGTCCTGGGCTGAGGGCTCTCTAGACACCTTGATTTCAGCTGTCTGGGCTCTAGCACTGGGTGCGGAGACAGGTCTGCTGCTTTAAGCCACCCAGGTTGTGCTTTACTATAGCAGCCCTAGGAAATGAACTTGAGGCCTGTTTTGCTATTTTCCCATGACTTGTCCTGCTCTAAGCAATGATTGTCAAAAGTGTGGTCCCCAGACCAGCACTGTCAACATCACCTGGGATTCTGTTGGCAAAACAAATGCCAGCCCCACCTAATGCTATTAAATAAGAAAACTGGGGGATAGGCCCAGCCATCTGTGTTGTGACAAGCCCTCCAGGGCATTCTGATGCTGCTCCTGTCTGAGCACCGCTGAGAAGGAAGAGGAATGTCGAGGAAAAGGCAGGACAGCCGCAACTGCAGTGGGCCTGCAGTGCTCACAGCAGCCTCTCTGGGCAGCCGAGCCCGGGCCTCAGGCAAGAAGCAAGGGGTCAGGTTGGTGGGGGTATAGGGAGGTGTGCATGTCCCACCAGCCGTCATCGAGTCCGAATGCTGCACTGAGTACACCTGCATGTGGCTGCAGGTTCTGTTCTACAGGAGTCCTGGTGCCCTGCATTGTGGGCCACTGAGCAGGGAGGGCAGATGTGGTGCCAGCAAGTGCTGTCACAGCCACGGATAGACACGCCCTTCTCAGCTGGCTCTGAGAGCCACATTCCCAGAGTTTCTGCAGCTCCCATGGCACAATGTGGCAGGCGTGGCCCCAGCTGTGTCTCCCAGGTGTGCCAGCCCCTCTAGGCTCCATGCCTCTGCACATGTGTCTCCATCCTCTGGATTATCCCAGCCTGTCCCCACCAACTCAGCCTGCAGAGCTAAGCTCCCAGCCCCGCTGTCCTCTGTGCCCACTGCCTTCACTCGTCATCCTTTGACAGCATCAGCACCAGGCCCCTGACAGCTCCACACGCCAGGTGCCTCTTTCCAGATCACCTTCCAGCCAGCTGCACCACTTTGTTTTCCTTGGGGCCCTGGGCCTCCCCACACCAGTGTCTGCTCAATGTATTGCTGGTCATTGGTCCTCAGGACGGCACATGGACTATACATACAGCAAAGAGGAAAGCTGAGTTTTACTTTTAGAATTCTGGGCTTGCCTTTCACCAGTGATACAAATCTCCAAATAATCCCTAAGTCCTTCCCTACTATGGAGACACAGCGCTATGGAGATGACATTCTTCTTGACAAAATTCTCATTTTAACCACCGCTTAGCAGAAAAATAGAAGGCAAAGGTCTCATTTGCATTGTGAATTGGTAACCTCTGCACACAAGGTTCACCTCCCTGGTCCCCTAACAGTCCTAAAGCCAAGCCCACCTCAAGCTGGATGGAGAACCAGCTTCCTTCTCCTCCCTTGGTCCTCGGGGGAGACACACTCTGGCCCTGGAGGGACTGGATGCAGGTCTATGACGTCCCAGGGCAGGGACACTAAGGCACTTTCTGCAAAGCTGTCACCTGGTAGTGACTAGTCCAGAGATGGCGATTTTTCTTTATTCTCCCTTTCCCATACACACCCATTGGAAACTTACTTTGGTTCCTTCCAAAATAATTGATTTTTAAGGAAGGAATAGACAGGCCAGCAATCCAGGTCAAATGCTGAGGTGGGTCCTGAGTTGGGGGCCCAGAATTCCTTGGAGGGAGCTTCTCCCTGAGGAATCTTGATGGCAAATATAACAAGGCAACCTCAAATCCGGGAGCCAGTGAAGAGAGCCCCATCCCCACATAAAGCAGCTGCTCCCTGCTTGGGCCTGGGGAGGGAATCTCACTCCCTGGCTACCCTCCCAGTATGTGGCATGGCCAAACAGGGAGATCATTTCTCCAAATGAGAGAACCACCTGTGCTGGTCAGCTCAGGCCACCGTGACAAAGTGCCACAGACTAGGCGGCTTAAGCAACAGAAACATGTAGTCTTACAGTTTGGAGGCTGGAAGCCCAAGGTCAAGTGTGGGCAAGATTGGTTCCTCTGGAGGCCTTGCTCCTTGGCTTGCAGATGGCGTCTTCTCCGTGTCCCCACTTGGTTGCATGTCTGTGCCGTCACCACCCCTTTTTATAATAACACCTGCCATACTGGATGGATCCCCAATGCTCTCACTGTACCTCACTTTTCTAGAGGCCCTGCCTCCAAACTCAGCCACACTCTGAGGTCCTGGGGTTTAGACTCCAACATGTGAATCTGGGCTGTGCACAGTTAAGCCCATGACAGTATCCCAGACCTGCAGTTAGAAGGCTGCGTGTCTCCCTGTCTGTGAGGTCACCTCATTCCTCTGTGTGAGGGGCCCAGGTGGCTGTGGAGAAATGCAGAAGGACTGACTGGTGTGCACAGAGCAGAGGCCAGGACTGCTCCCGCCCAGAGCAGCATGTGGAAAGTCTCTGGCACCCCATGTTTGTAGCTCCCCGACAAAGGGAGGAAAAGGACAGAGAAAGTTTTGTGATAAGATCAGATGATCTTTACACACACCAGAAGACGGAGGCTGGGATTGACGTTGAGTGGTCCCCAGGGGTGATGCCTCCAGACCCTGTGTATTATCCCCAGCCTTCTGGGGTGGCCTTCCCCCTCTGGACTTAGCCTATCTGACACGTTTGCACTGGAAGGAAGGGAGCAGACACCATCCCCCCCAGCCCTTAGAACACCTGAGCTGATGCTAAGCAGTGGCCACTTCCACCGAGCTATTGGCAAGTCAGGCTGAGAGTTTGGAAGCAGCAGTTGGAGTGGGGGAGAGGAGGAGTGCAGGGGCTCCCTGAGAGCTGCAAGGGAGGCCCTCGAGTGTGAACGCCCGCATGTCCAGGAACAGAGGCCTGAGCAGAGCAGGGGTGAGACCCACTCTCTCCCCCACCCCGTCAGGTGCACATGTGAGGAGGGGATTTTAGCGGCAGGACATGTTGCCTCTTCATTGCCACAGATGTGGTTGACGGAGTGGCAGGAAGGCATTGGAGCAGGACTCGGGGTGCACCTACCTTCCCCACACCATGGTGTAGCAGGGGCCCCTAGGGGTGGCATGCACGATACTGCCAACAGTCACTAGCCCTGCAATATGCTGCACCTTCTTGCCCAGATCAAACGGTATAATGTTCACAACCACTCCAGGTGCTGTGTCTATAGCTTTCTTTTTAAAATGGGGAAAACTGAGGCAAAAAAGTGCACTAAGGCCAGATGGAGGAGGAGCTTGGTTCCATTGCACAGTGTGACTGCTGTCAGGTAGCTGAGGCTCCTGAGACACGTGGGCCAGAAGTTTCCTCGTGATGCACATGCTTCTTAGAATGCTGGGCCTCCTCCAGACACATACGCTTCCTAGAGTGCTGGGCCACCTGCACCTGGGGCCAGGTGCAAGGCCAAGGCCCCGTGCCTCCTAGGTGACTGCTGTATACAAGCTTGCCTATAACATAGGAGGAAAAATGGGGAAGAATGAGAAATCCCTCAGAGGGGGGCATCTGTCTGGACTTTCAGTTGGTGGGGACTCACGGGCTTTTCTTTTGTTTTATTTTCACCTCTCATTGTTGCTATTCACCCCTTGCTATTTTTCTTTCAGTCCTTTGTGGCCCTGTGTGATCCCCAGGTAATTGGTCCCAAAGCCCTCTGTTCCCCAGGGGCTGGGGCCGGCTGGGGCCAGCCAGGGCTTCCCTGCTGCCCCCTCAGCTCCTGGCCCCACTGTCCCTGCAACTCTTCCTAGAGGCACTGATTGATGTAGCAGCCTGAGCCGGAATGTCCCAGGGCACCTTCCCTACTCTAGCACATCCACCACCCTCAGTCAAACAGAGGGAGGAGGCCCTTGATGGTATTGGCTCCCTTGAGCTGCGAGGGTCCCCTCAGAACCGAGACCAGAAACCACTCACAGTGAAGGCTCTGGAACTGCTTTCTTATAGAAAAAGTGTAGAAGAGAAAAAAAATTAAAAATTTGAAAAATTAAGACGAGAAAAGGGAGCATGGGACAGAAAAGATCAGTATGGAATCTGCAGGGCCGTTTTTCTCTCTGTTTGCAGTTCCAGTGAGTAGGATTGGGAGGCACATGTGAGGCCTCTTGGTTGCTGTGGGTGCAAACACTCATCTGGGGGAGTGTGCCCAGCCGTGAGAGCCACTGCCTGGACACTCTGGAGCTGGCCAGCCACGTCCCTCTGGACAGCCCACTCCAAGAGGCCCCTACTCATCATGTTTCTCAGACTTGAACCACAGAATAAACTCAACATGCTTGAGGTCGAGGGAGGTCATGTCCAAGTCCTAACAAACTTAGCAATCAGAGTCAGGGCACACTAGGCCATGCAAATGCAGACTCAGGGATTTACACAACACACAGGACGTGCCCAAACCTGGCTATTCATGTTGTTCTTTCACTTAACTTTTGAATTGTAGGATTCAAGCTTCTCCCAGGATGTCCCGAACAGGGCCCAGCCTGGCTGGCTTGCTCTGAGGGAGCAGACACCAGTGTCTTCCTCAGGCTTAGCCCTTGTCCTCCCACTTTGCACCATGCAAGCAGCCTGTTTGCTCACAGGGGGGCTATCACCCCAGCAGGACAGGAGGGTGCCACAGAGCTACTGCTTGGGCTACCTTGCTCTCCTCCAGGGGCTCCCCACAAGGGACCAGGGTATTCCTGAGAAATATGGCCAATAGAAGAGAGGATCAGCTATGGCCTGTGTGGCCCTGAATTTCCATGTGTGGCCAGGAGCTGGCTGCATCTGTCCATATCTGCCCCTCAAGCATTCTGTTCTTTGATAGCCATCTGCTGAGGGTCCGGGACTGCTGGGGATGTGTCTGCAGGGTATCCAGGCCCGGGTCTCCAGATGCTTATAGTAGGTCAGACTGAGAAATAGGGTGAGGGCACCATGGGAGTCCAAGGAGGCCATATTGAACCAACTGAGCTGTCCCCAGTGCCAAGGCAAACAGGAGGTTCTCCTGCCCAGACCACAGAGTTTGTTCCCAGACGTCTGAGGGCTCTCAGGCCCCAGCTCAGGGGTGCTCCAGTTCACCTGGTTTGAGTAGAATGGGTTTCAGCAGAGCTCTGCCCACTCTTGAAAGGGGGATTTGACCTCATAGCTCCCATGCAGTAGGGCATCCCCGAAAGACTCCCTCAGCCGCTTGCAGAATTCCCCATCTCAGGAGGTGTCTGAGTAGCCTGTGAACATGGAGGAGTGTTCGCCCACATCACAGACAGACGATGAGGCCCAAGCCAGACATGGCTAAGAGAAATAGGACCCTAGGGGCCTGCAGTGTGCACCTGTGCCCAGCTGAGTCAGGAGGGGACAGGGCTCCAGGGAACACACTGGCAGTTGCCAGGCCCAAGCTGACGGCACTCCACCCAAATGCAGCAGGACATTCGATTTGCGCTGGGGGGACTGATCTGTTCAGGTGTCTTGTGTCTGCTGCTACGTGTGTATTAAGTCACTGGGTGATGACACGATCTCCACAATACGGGCACTGTCAACCTCAGGAAGTGGGGTTTCATGGAGCCAGTCGCCTACTGTCCTCCCTGGCCCACTGCTTACCCTCTGCCCTTAAACCTACCTGATGGGGCTCAAAGGACTCAGGTGTATCTGGTGTTGCAAAAGGGGGCCTGACATCCCCAGTGGACTCAGAAACCCTCAGGTATAAGCCTTCAGACATGCAGCATCAGACCAGAAATGTAAATTCCACTGCATCTGGGACTCTGGCATAGGCCCAGAGGTCTGTGGTCACAGCCCTCCAAGTGAGAAGGGCTGTCAGAGACAGCCCAGCCTAGATCAGCTGCAAGGCCTGGAGGGCAGTCCACCTACTAAACAGACTGAGCAGGCCACAGCAGGCCCCACAGAAGCCATTCTCACCCCCACCTGGCTCTGGGCTGTGGAGAAGTCCTGGTGGTGCAGGTCCCACTGCAGGGAGCAAGTGCAGGCAGCCGGCTCGGCCAGGTGAGAATGCCTGGCAGGGCAGTCCCAGAGCCTGCCAGGCAGGGCCCTGGAAGGGCAGACAGCAGGGCACCTGGCCCCAGCTGGGGGACATTCGATCACTTCTGCTCTGTACAGTACACACGGGGAATGTGGGACAGATAATTCCAGGGAGGTGCCCTTTCTAATTAGGCGATGAGATCAGCATGAACTTCAAACAAGACAAAAATAGAATCCTAAAAATAGCCCTGGGGAAACTGTGATTACAGCTGGAGGTGTGGCCGGAAAGTTCCGGGGCCTGGGCAGGGCAGTTCCTACATGGCCTCCAAACAGAGGGGAAGCCTCCACTGACCCCAACAAACCTCCAGAAGCAGAGAGGGCCTCCAGACTCAGGGTGTGTGCGGGGACTATGAAGGGGAAAGTGCTCAGGGCTTTGGAGGCGCCACTCTGTACATTTACTATGCAGGGAGGAGACTCTCTCACTATGAGAGAGCTTTAACCTCTACACGTGGGACGTACTTATACCCCTGTAACATGGGCTAGCTTGCTATCATTTTTTTAGTGGGGGAGTGACGGCTTGCCAGGCCTTTCAGATACTCCCAACTCAAAGTACAGCCCCTGGGCCAGAGTGCCAGCTGCACCCAAGAGCTGGCTGAACATGTGGTCTCCAGCCCACCCTAGACCCCTGAGTCAGAACCTGCATGTATGTCCACAGGGCCCCATGGGGACTGAGTGACCAGGAATGTGTATTCCAGGTCACTGAGTTCCAGGCTTTTAGAGGTGTGCCCAAAAGGACAGTTTGGGCTAGGGGTCCTTTGGGATCCCTGGGGGTTTAAGCCCCAGCAGCTCACAGGGGCTACTGTAGTCCTGTGGATTTCCTGGGGCCATGAGGGAACCCGGAGGTGTGGATGCTGGGTGAGCAAGGCCCGGATGTCAGTCATCCTGGATGGAAGGTGCTGAGTGTCTGGTCCAGGCTCCAGTGCAGAGCACCTGTGGGCCTCTCGGCTGGCCCTGAGCAGCACTGTGGGTGCTGCCATGGCCAGCTGGGACCCATGAGGTTGCCATGATGTACAGGACATCCTGCACCAGGAGAGAGTCCCGGTGCCAGAGGCCCCTCCACAACATGAACAAAGCTCCTACAACTCACAGGGAGAGAGACAGACAGGCTCGTGCCCTCAGGGTGTCCAGACCTGCCAAGGAAGCATTGCACAATGCAGGTGATGGCAAACACTGTGGGAGCTCAGGAATGGAGCTGTGGTCTGGGGTTGCCAGACCACAAGGTCCACCAGCTGGGTAACTAGCCCTGGAGTGAGGGTCCAGCCAGTGGGGGCAGCGACTCCTGTACACTGGTTGGTGCTTTTTTTTTAACTTCTCTAAGTTTATCATTGTCATCGAAGCATAATGCATGGCCAGCATAGAGCATCGGTCTTTAGAATACAGGCTGATAATGTTGACAACTATATACACACCCTTGTCCCTGTCCCCAGGTCAGTACACAGAACTCCTCACCACCTAGACACCTCCCCCGCACATGGCCACTATCCTGACTCCACCCACCATGGGTGGGGCCTGTGTGCTCTTGGTATTCATGGCGATAGACTTAATATGACAACGTGTGGCACCCTGTGTCCAGCTTCATTTGCTCAGCGTAAGGTTTTTGAGGTTTGCTCATGACTACACATACCAGGACATGCTGAGCTCACCTGTTTGTGTTGCTGCATAGAGTTCTTACATGGGGATAAACCATACTTTGCTGATCTATTGTATGACTGGGGATATTGGGTCATTGCCAGTTTTGGATTAGTATGAATAAAATTGCTATCGCCTTTTACTTTCTTTTTTAATTTCTTTTAAAATATATCAAGGTGAAATTCATATAACATGAAATCAACTATTTTAGGGGCGGTAGAGTCTTACTTTGTTGCTATCAGTAGAGTGCTATGGCATCATAGCTCACAGGAACCTCAAACCCTTGGGCTTAAGAGATCCTCATGTCTCAGTTTTTTATTTTTTGTAGAGATGGGGTCTTCCCCTTGCTTGGGGTAGTCTGAAACTCGTGAGCTCAAGCAATCCACCTGCCTTGGCCTCCTACCTAGAGCTCTAGGATTACAGGCATGAGCCACCATGCCCAACCTAAAATCAACTATTTTTAAATGAACGATTCAGCAGCATTTATGACATTTACAATGTAGTACAATCACTAGCTTTTATCTAATTCCAAAACATTTCTATCCCTCCAAACTTAAGCCTGACCCATTAAGCAGTATCTCCCCATTCCCTCCCCACTACCAGCCACTCCCAAACCCCAGGCCAATCTGCCCACTTTGAATGTACCTGTTCTAGATATTTCACATGAATGGAATAAAACTGATTCTTTCACTTAGCATGTTCCTAAGTTCACCCATGTTCTACCATGGATCATGCTTCATCCTTTTCAGGGGTGAGTAATATTCTGTTACATGGATAGACCATGGTTGGTTTAGGCATTTTCGTGCATATTTTTGATGGATATATGTGCTCATTTCTCTTGAGCATGTATCAAGGAGTAGGATTTCTGGGTCATGGAGTGTTTGTGATAGGTGTTTGCTTAGCCTTAGTGGACACTACCAGATAGCTCTGTCCCAGGAAGTGCACAGTCCCTGTGGCCCAAACCAGCTGGGAAGGCTATTGACAGGTGCTGACAGTCTCAGCCCTAGTGGGCAGTGGACATCCTCCTCTGCTGTCCACACCTGCTGGTAAGCCTGGGGCGTCCTGAATCCCCCGAAGTTACACAGCCCCTCAGTGAGATTAGAATTCTCCAAATAAAACATAGAACATGGCTGTGAATCTTTGCAAAATCAAAGAACGCAAAGGCCTGGCTGCCATGTCATAGTGTGGCATGCAGGCCTGCGTCAGGCTAGGCTGTAGGGCATTGTACTATATCAGGTTGTATTAAACCATATTGGGTTGTATTGTACAGTATCTGGTTGTATTGTACTGTATCAGGTTGTGTTGTACTGTATCTGGTTGTATTGTACTGTAGGGTTGTATTGTACTGTATCTGGTTATACTGTATTGGATTATATTGTACTGTATCAGGTTGTGTTGTGCTATATCCAGTTGTATTGAGCTATATCTGGTTGTATTGTACTGTATCAGGTTGTGTTGTGCTATATTGGGTTATATTGTACTGTATCAGGTTTTATTGTACTGTAGGGTTGTGTTGTACTATATCTGGTTGTATTGTACTGTATCAGGTTGTACTGTATCAGGTTCTATTGTACTATATTGGGTTATATTGCACTGTATCAGGTTGTATTGTACTGTATCGAGTTGTATTATACTGTATTGGGTTATATTGCACTGTATTGGGTTGCGTTGTACTGTATGGGGTTGTATTATACTATATGTGGTTGTATTGTACCGTATCAGGTTATGTTGCACTATATCTGGTTGTATTGTGCCGTCGTGTTTGGTTATATTGCACTGTATCAGGTTGTGTTGTACTGTATGGGGTTGTATTATACTGTATCTGGTTGTATTGTACTATATTGAGTTGTATTGTACTGTATCAGGTTCTATTATACCGTATTGGGTTGTGTTGTACTATATTGGTTTACATTGCACTGTATCAGGTTGTATTATACTGTATGGGGTTGTGTTGTACTATATTAGGTTGTATTGTACTGTATTGGGTTATATTGCACTGTATTGGGGTGAATTGTACTGTAGGGTTATATTGTACTGTATCAGGTTGTGTTGTACTGCATTGGGCAGTGTTGTACTGTATCGGGTTGTTTTGTCCTGTATCGGGTTATATTGCACACATTATTGCATCATACTCTGTTGGAGTGTGCTGTGTTGTACTTGGGTCATATTGTACTGGCTTGTGTTGCATTTTTAATGGGAAGGGACATGAGAACAAAATTCAAATTACCATACCACAAATCAACCTAGCACATTGTCATCCTTTGGCTGCCCTTTGTGTCCAGTCAGAACTGGACTCACCTGCCCCAAGAAGAACAAGAAGGAGCCTCCACAAGGCTGGCCTGAGGGTCTTCAACCAGAGGGCCGAAATGCATCACCTCCACCCCCTAGAAGCAGCAGGCAGTGGTCCTCAAGCCTGAAGACACTTGGGATCACCCTGAAAATTAAACAAAGTGACCAGCACAGAGGTTCAAATTAATGTGTGGTCAGGGCTTAGACTCTCCAAATCCCCCACTATAGTCTTGCCATTTCCTGCAAGCCCGTGTGGTCAATACATGGATCCATTAACAGACAGCTAGTTCCTCCACCTGCTAATAAAAGAGCTGTCACCAGCCTTGCAGCTGCCTGAAAACTTAAAATGAAAGTCTAATCCCTCAATATCAGCTTGGTATATACCTGCTAGGTGCAGACCCTGTGTGTCCATGAAGGGGTCCTCTCGCCAGCTACTGCCCTTTATCATAGTAGCTTGTAGGAAGAGACCCTGGACAGGGGAAAGGGCATTGGAAGGCCCCTCAGACTCCCCTCCCAGTGCTGGGCAGACTCTCCCACCTCCGATTTATTTCCCATGTTGTCCATGGCTTTCTGGAATGGGTCTGAGCTAGGCTGCAGAGACATGTTGAGCACCGACACAGGGCTGCACTGGGAACTTACCGAGCATGCACTCAGGTGAGCAGGCAGCACAGAGCCCACCATGTGGTGCAGAGTGGGGGCGGCACACCACTGTTCACCTCCTGCCCCTGAGCTCCTCAGGGCCCAATGCACTGACTTTATTCTCAATAGAGTATACATCCCAAGGAACAGACTCATAAACACACACAAACACATACCACACAAGAGGTTCTTGGCACGGTCTCCTAGGTAACCCCTAAGTAAATGAATCAGCAGCAGCCTTCACTGGACTTTCCACTGAGGGAAAATAGCTGAGCAAATACAGCATCTGCCATAAGGACACAGGTTCTGGAATGAGGCAGGAGTGTCCCTGGGCACAGTTTTCTGCCATGTCACAGCCATTTGTCACTGACACCCAAGAAGGCTCCAGTCTTGAGAAAACAAAGTGGGCTGAGCCCTGAGTGTAGAACCCACAGGCCTTGGTGTGAGGTTTAAGGCATTTTAAAAGCTAATTTTGCCCCTCCCTTGGTGTTTACACATGCAACACAAAGACAGTAAAGCCTCACTGACAAAAGGCAGAGGGCTAGACCCCAAGGACATTGTAGGCAGAAGCCACAGGTTGGCCCTGGCCACACCCACCACCAGTCCCCCTGTCCTTAGAAGAAACAGGTGAGATCTACCTACAGAAAAAGGTGTTCGGCTGACCGGCCTGGGCATCTGGGGCTGCTAAAGAGACTATTTCCCTCATTGTGCAGGGCTTTCAGGGGCAGTCCAGGAAGGACACCACAGGAGATGTGGTGTTCAGGGTGCCCCTCCAAAATGAACTGAAGCCAAAGAGAAAGCAATTTATTTAATACTTTCCAATCATCTCTAAAGGATCACACTGGGTTTGTTTCCAAAAACGTGGCTTCTTACGTAGCCCAACCTTCCCTGAGTCTTTGCACCAATCCCAGACCACATATGCTGGTTACCTCCTTCCAGGGCAGAGGGAGAAGGGGCGATTTTTAAAAGCTTCCATGTGCAGTGCCAGCATCTGTAGATCAAGTGTCACAGGCAGGGCTGAACACTACACTGCTGATAGAGAAAGTTATTCTAAAAGCAAAGAAATGTGCAACCGCTATTTTTATAGCTAAAACGTATCAACTGTTTTCTACCAGCAGGCACTTTATAATTTGCACTTGGAAATGATGACTTCTCTGAAAGGATATCTCCCTTCCAGCCCTCCCCACACAGCCCAGCATCTTGTGAACTTGCTCTGATAATCTAGGAGCTACAACTGCTCCTGCGTCTTTATGTTTTTGCTACTTCCCTTTGCCCACAGTCTCCATGCCGGCAGCAGTCACTGGCTACAATGGGGAGTGATTCAAATGGCCAGAAATCTGTCTGCGGCCAACACAGGTCTGCATGAAAAATATGGTTTGGGAGCCTGGGCAAGGCTTGCAAGGAGAGGGGTGCGGGAGGAAGGGGAGGGGAGGGAGAGAGGCCCCAGTTCCCTGCAGTCTGCAGGACCTCGGGGATAGTCCCAGGAGAAGTCCCAGGGCAGCAGGCTCCTCGAGATGGGCAGCCAGTGTTATCAGACACACTGTATTCTGTCACATGCAGTTAACAGGCTGGGGTTGAGCAAGGGGTTCAGGCTTTCCCACCTACATTCACCCATTCATATGTCGGCAATACCAACCTTACACTCTGGGACCCTCTCTGCCACCGCTGGCTTTCCCCCTTGGCATGTTACCGAGTCCTCATGAGTTTTCTAAATAGTCCTGAAATGCAGAGGAAGGCACCCAAGGAGCAGAAGGCAAACACTCGGGGCCTGTTCTGCCCTTGGCCAGCCTCTCCTCCATGCCCCCAGGCCCCCCAGCTCGGGCCCAGCAGCAGGTCATGGTAGCACTTGGCGGATGCAGCCTCAGCCAGAGAGCATGTTGCTGGGAGGTGAGGACAGGCTCTGTCCTTGTCAGCCCTCTGTGGAGCCAGCAATCCTTACTTTAATGAGGGCGAGGGGTGAGGTACAGGCAGTGGAGAGGGATATAGGAACCCCCAGGAAACAAGGGAATGGGGGCCCCTGGCCATAGAGGGGCATCTGCTGAGCTGAGCTCCTGACGTGGGCCTTGATCTGCTCACCAGGGTCCCTCTGATGTTCCAATGCCCCTCACCACATTCTCCCTCATATAGCTGTCCTGGGGAGGGAAAAGCCCATTTGCCTCAGCTCCTAGGCTTTACTGAGCCCAGAACACTCTGGGACGCCTATAGCATGAGGAATGGGAGGTAGCCACAAATCCTTGACACATCCCTCTGGGGGGTCTATGTCCCCTCCCCCCGAGTCTGTGTGACTTGGACCAATAAACTTTGGCAGAAGTGGTAAGACGTGATGCCAGGTCTGTGCCTGACTGTTCTGAAATGGCAATGTCCTCTTTCAGGGAGCCTTGAGTCAGAAGCAGGAGGTCGGCTGCCGCCAGACGCTGTGCTGAAGCACTCTGAGCTGTGGTCCTAGCTGAGGCCAGCCTATACCATCTGGCAACCACTCAGAAGTGGGAACAAAGAGAGCTTGGACCCTCAGATGCCCATTTGCCAGCAGCACACCCCCCATGTTGACTCATCCATGCTACCTGGAGCTGAAAAATCATCCAGCCAAGCCCTGCCCGAATCCCTGACCCTCAGTAATCATAAGCTATGACAGGCTGTCTCAAGGCACTCAAGTTATATCAACAGTGGATACCCCGACATTCCACTCTGATGTCTCCCAACAAGGGCACTATTTCTAGGCTCCCACTGGGCTGAGACAAGATCCCCTTGACCACCTTAGACTGAAATAGAAGCCCCCCACACCCACCTGGGGCAGACCCACACACCCAGTGTGTGCAGGGTTTGGGGCCCAGTCTCTGGGGACGTCAGGAGCTGTCAGATGAAGGGAGGCAGTTGTGACCAGGCCAACCCCCACCCAGAGTGACACCAAGAGTGCCCCTCCTTGGAGCCCTGGGCTTGAGGCCTGGCAACTAAGCAGAACCAGCCATCTGGTCAGTTGCTCCACAATGGGGTTTCTCAACCTCAAAACCATGGACACGGGGGCCATAGAATTCTTTGTTGTGGGGACACTGTAGGACAATCCCATGCCTGTGGGACATTCAGCAGCTTCCCCGGCCTCTACTGGCTCCTCCCAGTTGTAACAACCAAAAGTGTTTCCAGACATTACCAGATGTCTCCTGGGGACAAAATTCCCCCTCTTCCCCAGTTGAGAACTTTTCTGTCCTCGTATGTTCTGGCTTTGCCAGAAAGAAACAACCTTTAACTCCACTGGAACTTGCAATGCTAGTAGGCCACGTTTTGCAAAATTTTTTCCTTCAGATTGAGCCTTTGGAGACATTGGTCTTTTCTTCAACTTCCCAGTCAGTGTTTATCCCCATTGTCATCTGTGTGTGGTCAGAGAGGAAGAGGAATTCCTTGTGACCCCTCCCCTGAGGAAGCCATAGGGCTGGGAGGTGACACAGCTCACCCACTTCAGGCCTCTCCCTCCCTCCCCCTGCACCTTTGTGCTGAGGGGAGGACTTCGGAAAAGCCTGGAACCAGGCCTGTCAGCACGCCCTGCCACTTCCCAGGCCTGGCCTCCGGCCCGCAGCTATGCAAGCCCTCATGCTTCTGGCTTCAGTGAGGCCGCACCCATGTCCCCCGTCTCCACTAGTCAGCCATCCTTGGAAGGGCAAATGAGAACGAGGACAGCAGACCAGGCCCAGCCCCTGCTATTCAGATCCGCAGCAGCAATGAGCAATACCCAGACCTGGCCAGCACACATATCCCCACCTCCAGCCACAAAAGGGAAGACAACTCCAGTTGGAGAGGAAGTCACTGTTTCTCAGAACAATTCAGTTGTCTGGCAAATATTTAACAGAGACGTCTTTTGTTCAGGGTAGTGATCTGAAAGTCCCTTAGAGAAAGTGTATGGTGAACAAACAGGGGCCAGTGCTGCTGCTCACTGCAGGTGCCCATCTACATGTGGAGGTGCCCTGGGTGAGTCCACTCAGGAGGTGGGGTCAGGGCACAGTCGGGGAGAGAGAGGGAGCAGGAAGAGGTGGGAGGAACGTGGGGCAGGCGGGGGGGGGGGGGGGCTTCGTTTTCTTTCACAGGAGACTATATCCTATTTGAAAGTGGTAGGAGGGAAGGGGGTGACATCTGGGCCAGTGGAGAGCCATGGGAAATGGGGGACGTCCCCTAGAGATAAGACACACAGATGAAAAGCCTTGCAGGTACAACCTGCCCCTCCCAGGAGTAGCCTCTGATCCCAGCTCAGGTGGCATCTCTGCTCTCCTGGCTGGGGGCTCATAGGGGACCAGCATCTCCTGCTGTGAGAATAAACCCCAAGAATGCTGTCCCCCTCAGATCACAGTCATGCTTTTACTTGTCTCTCCATGGTGGAAGTGAAAACTTGGGGTTGTCTTTTTCACCTAATATTTCTTCTTCATCTGAAATAGTAGCCCAAGCAGGGGAGCCCTGGTTACCCCAGCTAGAGGGAAGAACTCTCATGCTGCTGATAGTCATAGTGCATGCTGGCCCGGGAAGGCATCCTGCTCAGCTTGTGTGAGCCAGAATAAATGCACCTTGATTCTTGGTGAACAGGGACACATAAGTGACCAGGACACGGCCCTGCTGATGGCCAAGTAGGTGCAGAGAAGTCATAAGAAGTTATGAGAGGCTGTGTGCTAAGTCCAGCTGTGGGGGCACATGGAGAAATTGGAGGTATAGACTGGGATTCCTGTCCTCATCTGGGTGGCTAAGGAAGGAGATTTCTGAAAAAAGGGCATCTAAGTTGCTTCCCTAAAGGACAGTACAAGGCACGGGGGGGGGGGGGGGGTGTATGCATTCCCGGCCCACCCAATGGACCCCCAACACGAGTGCCTGGCTGGGGGACATTGAAGGACC
>CAUYQV010115925.1:0-17316 GCA_963574575.1 Galagoides demidoff
GCCAAGCCACTACAAAGTCTTACCTGAAGCATTTTCCTTGAGGGTTCAAGTTTGGATAAAAAGGGACTTTTCCGTTTCTCCGAATGTCCCGGGCTCCTTCCTGACTTAGGCTCCTTGCTGAATCTCTTCTTCTTCCCCTGAAAGCTCCTTGCTCCCCGCTCACTCTACTTCTCCCACATTAGTTCTTTATACTTGAAAACAAATGCCTCTTTTTTTGTGGAAACCCTCACCAACCACCCAGAAATCACAATCACATAGGCTCAGATGAGGGTGGTGGTACTGGGCAGGCTGTAGACCTCTGGGACAAGGTCCATGCTGGCAGGGACGCCTGGAGGTCATCAGTGTTTAGATGGTATTTGAAGCCCAGAGACTCGTTCACATCATCACAAAGAAAAATGAGTATAAATTAAAATAAAAAGGAAAACGGCAAAAACCCTGGGCCCTCCAAGCCATTATTGTTCCTGAGTTTGTCAATCTTTATTCTTTTAAAACCGGCCAGTTTGGTCCATTTTTATTGAGTGTTTAGATTTGCTGCAACAATATCAGTTCTACATTAGTTTGTTCTGTCTTTTTGTTTCTTATAATCCTTTTTTTTAAATAAAGGTATCTTTATTTTCATCCAGGAAAAAAAGAACTTTACCACATTCGTAAAACTCTTGGTCTCCCAACTTCACATCATGACTAGTACAGATTTCTGGGAATGGGTTTTTGACATATAATAAATAGATGGTAGATGAGCTAGATAAAATAAATTAGATAAATAGATCAAACTAAGTAAATGCAAAGTTATGTGTTTAAAATAGTGACAAATATTACTAAGGTATCTGTGCATATTTTGTTGAGTATGTCCTCAGTCTGGGTCTGCGATTATGGATGAGTACGTACTTCACACAAACTGTGTTCAGTGCGAGTTCTGTGTAGCAAATCACCTGAAAATGTACATAAATAAGAATGTCGTTCATGTCCTCTTTCAGAATAACGGTTGGTTGGATAGAAAGTTCTAAGAATTTTTCCTCCAAACTCCGGAAGTAGAACCCCCATCTCCTTCCCGGCCGTTTTCAGAACCCATCCTCTGTCTCCTTTGCTTGTTGTCCCTGGTTGTCTCTTTCTTCTTGTCTTGAGACCTTTTATTTCATCAGATTTCTAGAACTGAGATGTTTCTCTTCTCTTGCATTAAGCCCTTTTGATACCATAAGATATCTTATCTTTTAAAAAAAATAAACATATTTATCTCACTTGTTTTGTTCAAGTATTTTTTCCTCTTCATTTTGATTTTTCAATTTTTCTGGGATTTGTATTATCTGCATATAGCATTTCTACTTTTATTCTTTTTTTTTTTTTGGAGTTTTTGGCTGGGGCTGGGTTTGAACCTGCCACCTCCAGCATATGGGACCAGCACCCTACCCTTTTGAGCCACAGGCACCGCCCACTACTTTTATTCTTTATCTCGCTCATGTTTGCTGGTCTTGGGGATGTTGCTATAGTTTGTAAACAGTTTGCTTCACCCCTCCAAATCTCATGTTGATATTTAATCCCCAGGGTGGCAGTATTGGGAGGTGTTTGGGTCATGGCAGGTGATCTTTCTTGAATGGTTTGGTGCATCGTGTCCTGTTCACCATAATAAGCAAGTTCTATTAGTTCCTGGCAGAGCTGGTTGATAGAAAGAGCCTGGCACCTGGCCCTGCCTCTTCCTCCCTCTCACTGGTGGTCTCTGCACACACCTGCCCCCCCTTCCCTTCACAGGGGAAGCAACTGTGTCCCTCACAAAAGCCCAGTCTTGAACTTTTCCAGACATCAGAATCATGAACCAATAAATGTCCTTTCTTTGTAAATCCCCTGGCCTCCAGCAATCCCTTATAACCACACCAATGGACTGAGACATGAGTCTTCTTTACCATATGGGATCTCTGGCTCTGAGTTTACTACTTTCCGATTTACCCCCTGGGTGTATCTACTTCATGTATTGAATTCTGTGCATTATGTCTCACATGTTTCCATATCTACTATTGTTATTTTTAAAAATATTTTCATATATTTTTTCACATAACTTAGTATGATTATTAGGTTAACAGAAAAATTCTAGCTCTTTCTATATTGACATATCTGCTCCCAATACAATGTCTGACAGGGTATTTTTTTTTTATCTTTGATTAACATAATAGAGGTTCTGTGCAAATGTCTTGTTTTCATGAAGGGAAGTTGGCTTCTCTGTGAAGCAATGTGTCTGAGGGAAGGCCAGGCACAGTGCTGGTCATTCTCTGTGGGCTTAAGGGGCAGTGGCAGATGAGATCTGCAGTCTTTCCACGGAAGGGAGCCAGCAGTCATGGTGTTTAGCATCTTTTCTTAGAACTCTTAGGGAGAAAATACCAAAAGAAACTGTGGGGGAGCAATCAGGGGGAAGAGAGTCAAAGAGACGGTGGTGTTCCAGCAGGAGAGAGTGTTTCAGGAAGGTAGAGCTGATCAAACTAAAGCGGGGAATGGCTAGACAGAGAAGCAGGAAACAAAGATGTTGGTGGTAAGTGTGAAGAAGAGAGGAATGCATTCCTGCGCCCATATGGAGGCTCTTCAGAATAATGAGTCAGTCACGCTAAGCTCCGCTAATTTGGCCAGGTGCCTGGCTCACACCTGTAATCCTAGCTCTCTGGGAGGCTGAGGCTGGAGGATCACCTGAGGTCAGGAGTTCAAGACCAGTGTGAGCAAGAGTAAAACCCCTTCTGTACTAAAAATAGAAAAATTAGCCAGGCAATGTGGTGGGCACCTGTGTTCCCAACTACTCGGGAGGTTAAGGCAGGAGGATTGCTTGAACCCAGGAGCCTGAGGCTGCTATGAGGAAGGGTCATGCCATGACACTCTAGCCTGGACAACAGAGTGAGACTCTGTCTCAAAAAAAAAAAAAAAAAAATGAAAAAACGAAACAAAAAGAAAAAGAAACTTCTTAATTGATACTTTGACTTTCATTGGTAGTCACAATATAGTCCCTCTTGAATTATAACTGAAGATGGATCCTTTCTTTCTAGAAAAAATTATCATCTACTTTTGTCACTAAAAAAACACACATTTCATAAAAAAGTCAATATTGAGCAAGTTCAAAAAATCTATATTTTTTAAATTCCTTTGGACTATAAGATGCTCTTATTAACTACACATACAAATTTTGTAAATATTAATACCTTCAAAATTCTTCTTTTAGCACTGTTTATGACTCTTATACTTTATAAGACTGGGGAGTTCAAGAAGGCAAATCAGAAATACATCAGGGCTTATTTAACTGATGCTCAGCTGTAACCCATGCGAATAGATGCCTATTTCAACTGTCATTTGGCCTACCCTTAGGAAGCAATGTTCATGTACATGTTCATTGTTATGGCTGCTCTGTTGTAACATCTGGCTATGCCAAACAAACATTTAATACAAGTACACTAATTTATTTTAGTAGGAATCTCATTGTGTGACCCCATAATAAGTCAATTTTACATGCAGTTAAAAATATCAAGTGATTATGTTTTTTTCTAAGTAAATAGTGGCTGTGAATAATCTTGCCCTCTCTGCCCTTCCCCACAATTCAATGCTGCCCGTGTTGGAATCCACAGGTTGGTGGACACAGTCTGTGAATCAGCGGGTGGTCTGCACAGCTTCAGAATGGTTCTCAAGTCGTATACTGATAAAGCACTAATGAGTTAAGCATATTTCAAAGTAAATAATGTAGTGTAGAGAACTCCAAGGGCAGCCTGTTCTGCTGCTAATATGGACTGCTAGGAGCTGCTTGGTGTTGTGTTCCCCAAATCATGGAGGCGATTCCAAACTATCAATTCTGAACGGTTGTGTGTCACATATATTCATTTCAAATAAGTAAGAAAATTTTAGTGAGCCAATTCCAGACTATCAAATGCCAGAAAATATGGCCCTTTGGTGAAGTGAAGCTGTGCCTTTGGATTCAGGAGACCCGAGTTCAGAACTTATCTTGGAGCCCTTGGTTCTGTGATCTGAGGCTGTTTGCTTATCTTACAAAATATAGTCATATACTTTGTAAATTGTGATGATTTATGAACAGTCAAGACAAATAAAGAGTTCTAGGGGAAGACAGAGTCCCTGTCACTCAAGAAATGCTACCATTAGCCGGGCGTTGTGGGGGACGCCTGTAGTCCCAGCTACTCAGGAGGCTGAGGCAAGAGGATTGCTTAAACCCAGGAGTTTGAGGTTGCTGTGAGCTGTGAGGCCACGGCACTGGACCCAGGGAGGCAGAGTAAGACTTTGTCTCAAAACAAAAATATACAAACAAAAAATAAATGCTAGTCTTTTAAAAATTCTTTACCATATTATGCTTACTGATGGATTGAATGAAACTGAGACCCGAGAGAATCTGAAATCCCTTGTCTTTCTCTTCTTCACTCTCCTTTACTCCTCATCCTTCATTCTTCTCTCTCTCCTCTCTCTCTGCCTTTGTGCCCCTCTTTTTCACAGATCTGCAAGTATTTCCTACATTTACGGAACTCACACTGTGAATCCCAGAGCCAAGATCTGAATTGGGATAGTCTGGTTCCAAAGTCAATCTCTCCAAGCTTTGATGTCTTGCCGTTACAGGGATCACTACACCTGACACCTCTCCCAGCAGGGTCTTAAATGTACTTCTCAGGCTTTATTGACTTGGGGCTACTTTTACCCTTATTCATCATTAAAAATTACTCAATTATTCAAAATTGCCAGCACTCATGAGTGCTTTAGTGATTGAAACAGGAATTCTACATGGGAAATGGAGTAAAAAGATCTTGCTACAGGAAATAAAAGCTTTGAGTTGAGACTGTTGTGAATCAGTGGAGTAATGTTTGTAATTGTGTACCTGTACTTAAGATTCTCCAATTATGGCACTATTAATATCTTATGGAAAGTCAAGTGGGCTCTTTAACATAAGAGTGTGGTCCCCAAAGCTTTGCTATTTATGACACATTGTCTCAGAGAGAAATTTTATATTTTTTTTGCACAAAAGAAAGAAAGTACTTAAGGGTAGCCATTTCACATCTTGACATTAACATTTTTCAAATTATTTGCCCAGTGCACACAATTGAACCGAAACACAAAATGATAAATTTTATTGTTGTGGCATAAACCAAATTATAATTATCTTGTCTTTCAACTCAGAAAACATCTGTCTGGTCATAAGACAATCAGAAAAGTGTCTAAATTAAGGCTTAGATCAACTAAAATGTCATTTCCTTTTTATTTTTAAATTTATTCACTCTCTTTAAAATAGTAACAAAATCATTGAAAACGATTTTTACTTCGACACTTTCACAGCCCCTCTGCAGCTTCCCTGCTGTTTACTGATGACGCCGGCCTCGATTTCATTCTGGGAATAGTCTGTAAATATTTGAAAGTGCTACTAACTCTACTGCAGCTTAGTAAAGTGCCAGTTTGCCCAGTTACAAGTCACATAGTTTCAAGATCATTTGCATAGACATTTCATCTTGATTTTTAGTGAAGTTTGCCATATTCATTCAGCCATTCAACACATACTGACCGTTTTATATTCTAGGTACAGGTGACAGAAAAGTGAACCACCAGACAAAGCTCATGCTCCAGGAGAATTATATTCTGGAAAAGAGAGGAAAGAATATACAATAAAATAGGTATTATGACGATTACACAGATAAGTGTTCACATGAAAATATGTTGAAAAAATAGCTAATTAGGCAACATATAATAGGACAATTCCATTATTTGTAGTAATGGAATTTCTCAATGGATGCTATATGTGTAGTTACAGGAACCCTTTCTAATATTTTGGTATTTGAACAGGTCCAAGTGAAAGGCCCCTGGCTGTCTGGCAAGCCAGTGAGTGTGCGATGGGCAGGGTGAAGTCTGTGGTGGGAGGAGCTTAGCATGTCCACAAACAAGGCAGAGGCACGGGTGGCTTCGTAGCCATGAGTTGAGGGAGGTGTCAAAAAAGATAAGCAGAGTGATTTGAAAAGTCTTTGACTTTCATGTAAGGATAATGAAAATCAAGCTTTCCAGTGACCAATTGAAAGACTAACTTTGCAGTAATGGAATTTTTAAATGGAGAATTGATATCCCTTCCCATCAAAAGACACATAAAACACCACAGATATCTCACTGTTACAACATTGTGATATGATATATGGACATCATAATTAAAGAATAACAGGGATTAAAGTGACCAAATGCTAACAGATCGATGCTGTTGATGTCTCTGCAGGTCTCAGACCTGGGAGCTGAGGGAATCTTCCAGTGTGACCTAATTCCAAGGTGGCAGGACGGTATTAACTGGTCACCATACTTCATATTTCCCTTCCCCTTAAAGGCCACCTTGTACATATGAATTTGTCTTTAAAAGTTTGATTTCAGTAACATTTTATTTTTAATGTGTATGGACAGAGGTTTAAGATTTAGACATTGGCAAATGCAAACATACTTTTATGAAATATCACACTAATACCAGGATACATGAAAATAACAATAGCAAGTCTCTTGTATGGTTTAAACACACTTTTAAATAATCTACTGGGAATGACACCTAGTTTGTATAACAATCCTATGAAAATAGTGTAAAATGTACCCATTGAATAGATGAGGAAACAGAGGCAGAGATTTTTATTATCCAAGGTGATACAATTAGTGAGTAATCAAGTTGGAATATGAACCCAAGTTAACTGGCTCCAGAATCCAATCCCTTATTTGCTATGCAATGTAAAGCTGGTAAAAACAAGACAAAATAAGCGAAACACAACATAACCAAATACAAGAATATCGGAATTAATTAAAATACTCCCTTACAGTTCTGTCAGGTGATTATTCAACTCTTTCATTTGTCTCAAGTTTACTTTCTATTTATGCTGATGAACATACCCATACTTAATAATTCTAAGGGGAAGGGAGAAAAAATAATTCCGACTGGAGTGCTTACAATTTTCTATTCTAATGCAAAACTTATTAAAAATGTCATTGTTGGAATTTTTTTCAAAATTATTACTTCAATATCTCTATAAGACCATACTCAGGAGATATTCCAGTCAGAATCATTTGGGATGATTCCAGCATTGCAAAAGTCATTGTTTTTGCATGAAGATATCTTTACTTTTTTTAGAACATCACCTTGAGAAGTGAATCTAGAAAATGAAATTGGAGTGTTTAAATAGGCAAACACAGTTAAAGCTACTGATACAGGTGCTGTATTGGCCTGATATCTGTTGCTTGCAAATCCAGATGATAATCAATAACTGTATCTTCTCAAATCATTCCAATGATGTCTTTTGTATATTAAGGCTCATTCCCAGAAACCGGAGCAGCCCATGAATATTTTGCAACAAGAAAATAATGTAGCACAGGTGGTAACACAAGAAGTCAGAATTTAGGAGTGAGAAAAATATTAAGCATTTGGAGGAAAGGAATGGAAACTGTTCCAAACTAAAAAATTGGAATCTTTCTTCTTATTGTTCTCATTTTGGGAAAAAACTGAACACTCCCTTTTATTAGCTCAGTTATCCTCTGTGTTTTCAAGACAACGAGATGAGATAAAAACTTCAAGAACAATGCAATTCAATAATAAAACTATTTTATGTATTTTATTTTTTATTTCAGATTAATATGAGGGTACAAACAATTCACTTATAATATTTGTGTTTCTTTGGTGAGGTCCCTATTGTAGTTGTGCCCCTCACCCAGGAGGTGTGCTGTGCACTCTTACATGGAATCACAGTATCTTAAGTGACATAATTTTTCTAGGAAGTGTCAATGTGACGACTAGCTGGGACTACTTTCAGTGTTGCCAGAATCATTGTGTATGGGTCAGACTAAATAGAGTGGCCGCACATCCCGGCATGAATGTGACAAAATGTGTGTCTTTCCAGAACATTCAAAGAAGTTATTTGCCTTCCCACCATTTTTAGTATATAATGTCTAGTGACTCAAAGTGAATTATTTTATACATTGTCATATGTGTTTAAAAATTAAGGAAACTTCAACAAAACATATAAGCTAATGTATTTCGTAAATATTTCCATGCATTCATAGTCGTATCTTTACCTCAAATCAAGATCTATGGAAAGGACTTCACTAAGGAAGTTCTGGTAAAAATATTTACTGAGAAAACGCAAAATAAAGAATGAGTACTAAATAGCAGGCGTGTAACGTATTGGAGCTAATTAATGGTCTTGCCATTCAAAGAAGCTCTACTATGAACAACATTCCACGAAAAGGTGATCTTCATTAATGCCACAGCGCCCTCTATGTGCAAGAGTCTGCAATAGAGAGCAAAGCGGTAGAAATCGTTGGATAGTTAATAAAACACGTTCCCTATGTTTTTATGCATAACGGTGGAGTTAACTTGTTTATCAGTCAATGTTATAGTCTGCCATCATGAAGCCAAAAGGATAGATTTAAGATTTTATAAGCAAAATCCACAGTTGTTATTTCTTTGGAGAAGAGCCATGGATCTGTCATGTTTGGATATAAAAACAGAAGTGATTTTTGAGGAGGAAAATAAAACGTGTTAACATACAGGATTATTTAAATGTCCTCTAAGTAATAGAAAACTGTTTGACTGACATAAACCCCAAGCAGAACACGTAGGTTTCCTTCTTAGGATGTCTTCTTGTAAATTACAATGACAGCCTGGCTAACTATACAGAGATCTTCTACAAGGAAGATTTTTTCGTAAAAGTAACACTAGAGAAAGAGATGAAAGGATTGTCCAGAAAAAAAGCCTTTTAGGATCTGTGATGTGTCCATACATGTTGCAGTGTCAAGCTATGGGTTATTTCATAAAGTTTGTCCACAAACAGTTAAAAGCAATATAAAAATTACAACACTGAGATCCTGCTTTTGGGGGAGCTTACTTAAACAGAAATAGTTCTAAATGCTTATTTGTTTTTCTTAGCAATGTAAAGCGTTTTCTCATTTTAGGGTGCCTTTAGTTTCTGTTAATTATTTGCATGTCAAGGATAACCATTTCTAAATATTGAATTTTCTAATATAAAATGTACAAAATGGAAACTTTTGATCGGATATTTTTATCCTAAACTGTCCAAGTATGTAACTATGTTGCTAAGGATATTGCTAAAAATAAGAAGAAAAGAAAGGCGGAATAAAGTGTATTAGGCAAATAAAGTTGGAACTTTTAATAAAGAAAGTATTTACTGAATTAGAAATGGGAGCAGTCTAGGGAGGTCTAAGATGAATTAAACATCTCTGCCACACACAGCTGTTTAAAACAAGTTCAAGACTATATCACAAGATCATAACAATTCAAAGAAATAATTCTCCACATTTCTCTCTAGTAGTGTCAAAATTATTCCACATGATTTGTAATATAGTGCTACTGAAGACTCAGTGTAATACTTGAGAGGAGAAACTAGACAGGCAAACCAAAACAAAATAAACTCCCCAAAAGAAAAGCTAGACACAAAAATGTTCAAGTCCATCCTTCTAACTTCTATAAAATATACAAATAAGCCATCAGATGACTAATTTAAAAAATTAACCATTGACTCCCTTAAAAATTATCAAGGGGTTAAGCATAAAATCTGTCAGATCCAGAATATCAAGTCAGAAATTTTCACATCCCCAAATATTATCTTTTCTGAGAAAATGAGGGGTAGTAAAATAGGGGTTATGAATAAAAGATACAGTGAAAGAAAATGTTACACTTAATTTTTTAAAAGGGATATGGTGAAAGAATGAAGTGTTTTGCAAATTAGAGTTATGTTCTACTCTTAATAAGAAAATTATTAAGTTATTGAAGATATTTAATTTTCTAAAAGTTAGAAATGTAACTATAAAAGCATTAGCCTTATAAACTAATGTAACTTTAAAGAAAAACAAAAATGGAGTAAATTTATAAATTTATTTATTTTCTTGTCAAAGGTAGGAGAGGAAATTCAAATAACAAATATTGTAACATTTTTGTTTAAAATACTGTGGGAAGTCAACATTTATATATAAAATATCATAGAGCAAATCTATCTATATAAAAACCAATAGCACAGTGCAAAATATAAATGTAAAAATAGTTACTGCAGTGGTTTATCAATAGGGTAGATACCATCTTGTAAATTTTTGAGATTAGTAGATACACATATCTGTGGGAAAAAAAGATTAACCACTCATTGCCATATAATGTATTGTTTAATATATAGTCCATTTGATATCTATATGTAAATATAGATATATATTTGACTATATCTCTATAATGTTGAAGGAAAAATGTCAGAATAGTATTTATTTTTTCCCTGAATTTACAATATCAGGGAAAAGGGCCTGGACTCACCAAATCAGCCCAACTACTGAGTTAAATCGATATAGTCATTCTTAAAAATCAAGAATACTTGGAATCAATGTCCCAGCAAAGGTGAGGATTTCCAAGTCAAAGCTGGATTACTGGGCAAGTCCTGGAAATACAGTGATGAGAACAGACAGTGTTTGTGCCCCTTTATTTCCTAACTTTACAAAAAGAAGTTGGATCTCAATGCCGCCTCCATCCAATACATTTCCATGTCTGTCTCCAAAGACTTCTTTGGTGCTAGATCCTGAGTCCCCAGCTAAGACAACCCCAGATCCCTCTGTATCTGTTCTCTCACTACAATCTATATGCTACGCTATCTTTACATTACACGAGAATGACCTTTCAAAACCATCAATCCAGATAATAAGCTCCACAAATGAAAGGACCCTGACAGTGATGAGTTCCACCGCAGGCCATGACTTCTCACCCACGCGCCAGCACCTGGCACACCCTCCACAGAGCAAGTCCTCCATGAATGCTGTTGAATAAGTGAATAAACAAGTTTATAAAAAACTACGTCCTGCGTTCCCTTCAGTGCCACCCATAAATTACATCTTTATTAATGTGGCCTAGAAGGATTGCAGACACCAGTCTTGTCCCTCTGTAACCCTGCCCTCCAGGTCCTCCGTTCTCCCTCTGACGTGATCTATTATCCAACACCAGTACACGTCTTCAGTTCCTAAAAAAGGAAAAAGAGACAGAAAACAAGAAAAAGAAAAGACCAAGCTCTTCCTTACTCTCTTTTCGTCTGGAATATGCCCACACTTGTGCTTCCTTTAATCCTCTAAACCCCTCCTTAAGGCTGACACTCATCGTACAGCCTCAGCTCCCCCGAAGTCTGTCTCCTCAGATCCTTCTCTCAAAACTCCCAAAACAGAGAGGACAAATCTCTCATGTTCAAGTGAGCCCAGAGCCCGAGCTGAAGTGTGCCAAGTGCATCGTGACTCTCGAGATATGCTGTAGGACAAAGACAGACAGAAAGGAAGGAAGCGGGAGAGAAAGGAAGAGCCACGTCCCCTACCTGACATTGGTCAGTGATGGTTGTTTACTTCTTTCGTAGATTGAAGTCCCCTTGGCGCATGTTTTGTAAGTCTGACTCTTCCCTTGTGATTCACCCAACCTCATTCTTAACAAGGTCTCCAGGATGAAATTGTTGTGTAGGGAAATGACAATTATATCTTGTGCATATTCTGTAAGGCTCTGTTATAAACACTATGTAAATATGCAAATGTGGAAATACATTCATATGTATTCATAATAATATGTATGCATTTAATCAACAAAAGCATCACTGATCCAAGGCGTAACAGAATGGAATGTTAGAATTAAAACCTGAAGTTCTCTGACCTTGAGCTAGTTATCTAGCATCTCTGAGGCTCACTTTCTTTCCCCAGGAAATAGAGATAAAAATGGTGGCCATGTTGCTAAGGAGTGTACAGTTGGAAACTTGAAAGTATTCGAAGATGAATATTGTTAATTCAGAGTCCTGTGTTACAATCTATGCCACAGAATGCTTTTTATATTAGTGGAAAGAATTATTTACAAATAAAAGAGAGTACCACTCAAGAATATCATAGTAGATATCTTTATAAGCCTGTTGTTTTCCTGCTTAAGAAGATAATTAAAACTTGACCATGACTAATTACCTTAGAGATAGGTTTCCTGCCTCTATTGCAAATTAATTTGTGTCACATAAAGTGCACTAAAACATGCATTAAATTAAGTATTTACTGTCTGGTAATCAATTCATTAAAAAAACTAATTTAAACACTTGTAAGAGTGTTGTTGATGCCTTTTATAATTTTAATAAGATTTTTATCAGAGATTATGGAAAATTTTGAGATAGATGCTGTAAAGTTTTAACCCTTAATCTATTATTTTATGCAACTGAATTTATAGTAAATGCCTACAGTGTGTATAATATTAAATAGACTCACATTATTCGTAGTAATTAGCTTAGCTGGTTAATTGGAGTTGTTTCTGAAATGCTTCATATGTGTCAGACTCAATTCTAGGCACCAAGGGTATAGTCGTAAACAAAATGGGGAAGATTTCTGCTCACATAACAGCTTAAAACAACACCTCCCTGATTGTCTTAGATCTGTAGGCCAGAATTCTGACTGACTGGTTTTGGTTAGACTTTCTGTGAGGTTCTCATAAGGATGAACCATGATGCTGGCAGACCGAGGATCTTATCTGGAGTCTCTGAAAAGGAATCTTCTTCACAGATCATTTGGGTAGGCTAGAGAATTCATGTCCTGGCAGTTGTAGAACTGAGATCCTCAAGTTCTGGTTGACTGTCCGGTGAAGCTCAGCCTCAGATCTTTGTGGTTGCCTTGCATAAGACCATCCCATTTCTAGAGCCAACAAGGGCACATCAAATCTTCTCATGCTTCACATATCTATGATAACCCTTCCTGCTATGAGCCAGAGAAAATTCTGTTTTCAAAAAACTCATGTAATTGAGTCAGTTCCACCTGGATGGATAAGCTCTGTTAACTTAAGGTCGGTTCACCGGGGGCTTTCATCACACCTGCAGAAACCCTTCACAGCAGTCCTAGATCAGTGCTTGATTGAAAGCTCAGTGGGCAGGAATCTTGGGAGAAGAGTAGCTTTAGAATTCTACCTACAACAACAGGAGGGGCACCAGTACTCCAAGAAATAAATGACATAGATATTAGATCCTATGATGATAAGAGCCATGGAGAAACAAAGCCAGGAGGATACAGGAATGCTCATGTGGGGGGGACTGGCTAAAAGGAACGTTGAAAACCAGCCTGAAATTTAAGCAGAAGGCGGAAGAGGTCTTGGCAGGAGCATTTCATATTTCTTTGGTGACTACACTCTCAACTCTTATCGACGGATATTGGTTGACAAAAGTGGGGGAAGGCTGGCTCGGCGCCTGTGGCTCAATTGGCTAAGGTGCCAGCCACATACACCTAAGGTGGCGGGTTCGAATCCCCAGCCCAGGCCCACCAAACAACAATGATGGCTACAACCAAAAAATGGCCAGGCGTTGTGGCGGGCGCCTGTGGTCCCAGCTACTTGGGAGGCGGAGGCAGGAGACTCGATTGAGCCCAGGAGTTGGAGGTTGCTGTGAGCTGTGATGCCATGGCACTCTACCCAGGGGGATAGCTTGAGGCTCTGTCTCAAAAAAAAAAAAATTGGGGGAAGGCATCTTATAAAAAATATGGACCAAAAGAAACCAAGTTAAGAAAACCATAAGCTCTGCCCACCCATTCACAAGTGCATCTTCTTTCCACCATCCTGAATGTGACTTTAATTCTAATACCTGTCCTTATACTGACCCGTCAAACAGAAATCATATTTTTATGACTTTATTAGGATGCACAAAACAGAGAAATTTCCCCAAAGCACAACCTGCAAGACAAACGACCTGAGCTCAAACCCCTTTAACACCAGTTTATTCAAACTCTATGTTCCAAGCTCAACAAAAATCAACTGACTTAACAGTAACTCCAAGCAACACACATATTTTAATGTTAGCACAACTAATCTTCTGGTAGTATCTTTTAGTACAAAACCAGTTCAACTCCAGTAAAGGCCACCCCACAACTAATTCTGATACCTAAAATGCTATAATAATCTTCCCTGACTCCCATGTTGAAAATCTTCATGGCTCCCCACGGTAAGCATTTTTCTTTACTGTAGTAAGTTAATAAACCTGACACTGAAGTGTCTCTGATAGTGTTAGGCTGGTGAAACTTAACAGGCAGAATTGCCAACTAGCTTTGTCAAGTTCCTCATCGCCGCTGATGGGAAGCCGGATTTCATCATCATGTACAGGTGCACACAGAGACCCCTGGAGTCTCCCTCCTCAAGGTCGCTCTGTCTGGCTGTGACCGCGAAGTAAGCTGCATGTTTTAATTATTCTGAGCTGTAATTACTTCACAGAGTTCTCAGTATTAGATTTTCCTTTTCATCCTGTGGCAGAGTGCCCCACACTTCCCGGTCATTTGGTCAAATGTGTACACATTGTCCTTTGTGAAGATCTTGCAAAGCATTCCTTTGCCCATAAACATCTCTCTACCAGACCACTGTCCACAAGGCTTTATGTCTCTAAAAAGGTTCAGCAACTGCTTTGTATAAAGAGCCAGGTAGTAAATATTTTGGAGTCTGCAGACCAGATAGTCTCCACTGCGAACATTCAATTGTATTGTAGCATGAAAGCCTCTATAGATAATATACAAATTAATGAATGACAATGTATTCCAGTAAAACTTTATTTACACACAGTTGTTCATCTGGATTTAGTCTCCTGGTTGTAGTGTGTTGACACTTGATTTATAACATGAAGTTCCAAGGGCAGGAGACAGATAAAAATGGATAAATTGGCCTTCAGCTGAGCAGCAGCTGATAGTTTCAAGACTCATGTCACAGCTATGGAAAAATTTATGTCAGTTTATCTTTTCAAAACCTTATAAGAGTGTTGGGCATGGTGGCATGCTCTGTAGTACTAGCTACTCAGGAGGCTGAGGTGGGAGGATCGCTTGAGCCTGGGATCTGGAGAGTGTAGTGAGCTATGACTATGCCACTGCACTCCAGCCTGGGCGGGCACAGGGAGACTCTGTCTCAGAAACACACACACACACACACACACACACACACATTATAAGGACATTTCTCAGTATACATCTGTGTTCCCGTGAAGAATTTTATTCAATTACATCTGCCAGAGATAGAAGTTTCTTTCAGCCACAAGTCAGTGAAAACTCTCTTTGGCCAAGTTCTGAGGACACAAGTTTTCACAGTGTAAACCATCTGAAGATTCCAGTTCTCATGGAGTCTTTAAATCTATCTTCCCCCAGTTTAATACTTGTATCATTCTTGTGTCATATTGTAATCTTAACCTACAGGCAAGTCTCTCAAAGTGGTATAATTTCACCAAGGGCAATTTAGAATGGGAGTGACATCTAGAGAAACTTTTGATATGAACAAGTTTTTCACTGGAAAGGCTCCATAAAACAAGCATTTAATGAGTTAGATTATAAAATCTCTTAAATTATAGTACAGAAATTTGTCAGCATATTTATATACTATGAGATCTTCCCCAAGAGATCCTACCCCACTGATACAACTGTGAAATAAGGAGTGTCTTGTAACTGTAGCACATAGATAGTAAAGCAGAGGAATACTCTGTATCGGGATCACTGATGATACGTATTAAAATTCAAACTCATTGTATCTATTTTAGCTTAATGAAAATGGTCAGTAGACAAATAAATACATGTGACAGAATCGATCCTCTAATTTTTGTTCTGCCCAAATGCCCTCAACTCTGGTCCGTTCTGGCATTTTCTATTTCTATGACCACAGAAAAAGGTCCTCAGGAATATAGCAACTCTGGAAACTCTCCGCCCTTATCCATTCCACATGAACTTTTCCAAGTTATCACAACCATGATCTAATAAAGCAACATGAAGATACTGAGAGGATGAATCAGATTTCCATGGTTTCTTTCACTCAGCTTATATTTCTCGGGCGCTGCATAAGAAGCAGGAAGAGACACAATGACACGTCAACCACCAAGGGGCTCAGTTTAGGGATAGACAGGGTCATTGAGAACAAATAAGTTTGATGGCAGAAGTTCTTGTCCACTTGTGGTATTCTAAAATAGGGCGTAGGTAATAGTCATAGAAATCTGTTTCTTCACAGGAAAATATTTCCAGACAGTTCTACTTGAACCTGTGGGGCTCAGTGTAGGAAAGCCAACAGGTCACTGCAAAGTGACAGCTGAGTCACAAAAGGAAGATACAATCAATAAAAGAGAAACACAAGTTGTGACTGAATTAAATCCATTTAACTTTTTAAAGGCCAAATTTCCGTTTAATCTTTGACTTTCTTATGAGGCATAGAACTTGAACTTATGAAGTGTAGAATTTGAACTTAAAACATTTTTTGAAAAACCCTATAATAAAACTGAATTGATGAGAAGTGTAATGCAAGAAACAAAAAATGCATATTTTAAAAATCATTTGTGTTTAATTGTGATCCGAAGAAAAACATTATTTGCACTTACAGATGTCCAAATTGTAAGAAAATGGGGTAAAGTGACAACACATGGAAAAAAAAATTCAACTTTATTAACTTTGTTCAAGTTTCCTTCCTCGTAATCAGTTCTGACTCCTAAGATTAGTGACTTCATAAATAAGAACAATCAGTAGTAACGTCCATTGAAATAAAGAGAATGCAGATTATAAACGTGTTATTTATTCTAAAAGAATGAAAATCTATTTTGTAAAATATAGTTTACATCCGCAAATGAAAATGAAGAGTAGAGATGACTACAGTCTCAAATGCAAATGAACAAGCCCACCATAACGGGATTTCTGAGGTTAAGTTTATGGATGAAATCACCTTATAAATTGATCATTAGAGGCCAGGATAAAGAGCTTGAAATGCAGCGTGAAATTATGAGAACAAAATCTCAACTTGTTTTGTATAAATGCTCTCGTAATAACACATTTGAAATGATGGGCACACGTGGCATCCACGGCAAAAGAGAAACACACCTTAATGTAAATGAAAAGGACGACAAATAAAAAGGAATGTGACCCCGTAGGAAAACCCAGAGACAGCAACTACACAGACAGATGAGGGAATGAAAAAGGCCTTACACACAGTAAACTAGAGGCAACACGTTCATTAATGTTAAATAAAATGATATTAAAAGGGTAATACATAATAAAAAAAGGAAAAGAAAAATAGTATATGAGAAGACCCCTCCACTGTATCTCTGTATGTATTACATTATTTCTCTCTCTCTCTCTTTCTCTCCCCACCCCATCTCTCTCTTTTTCTCCCTCTCTCTCTTACACACACATAAACAAATCAAGAAAGGGAGATTAAAGAATGATTACTATGAGGAGTGTTTTCCATATGATTCACAAAGAACTTTTTTTTTTTTTTTTTTTTGAGACAGAGCCTCAAGCTATCCCCCTGGGTAGAGTCCCATGGCATCATAGCTCATAGCAACCTCCAACTCCTGGGCTCAAGCGAAT
>CAUYQV010115926.1:0-36241 GCA_963574575.1 Galagoides demidoff
GGCCCGGGCTGGGGATTTGAACCCGCCACCTTAGGTGTACGTGGCTGGCGCCTTAGCCGATTGAGCCACAGGCGCCGAGCCACTCTTTTCATTCTTAAAGTTTTTCTAATTCTCTTTGGTTTTTCAGTATTTGAAGTGTGAAAAATGGAATTTTACTTTAAAAAATGTAAAATAGAGCCCAAATACAGAAAAGGGCATAAAATAGATATGCATAGTTTAACAAGTAATTATAAGCAATATCCATTTAACCAATGTTTAGGCCAAAAAAAAAAAAAAAGAGAGAGAGAGAGAGAAAATTGCCAAAGCTCTAGAACAGTTGCCACATTTGACCTCTGATCTTGACTTCTTCCCCTAAGAGGTAATCTGCTAATCTGTCTTTTATGGTAATGGTTTCCATGGTTTTGTCTGTAGCTTTGCCACTAACATACATATGCATTTGTAAATAATATAGTTTTACTTTGCCTGTGTTTTTAATTTTAAGTGAATAGATTTGGATTGTTTCCAGTTTGTATTGCAAAGAAATCTGCTATGAACATTATCCTGATACACATGTACATTAATACAATCACATATATTTATTAGACAGAATAATGCTCCCCTCCACTAAAGATGTCATGTCTGTGTCCTAATCCCTGGAACCTATAATATGTTCTTTTACATGCAAAGGGAGCTTTTGGAGATGCAATTAAGGATTTCAAAATGGGAAGAGTCTCCTGAATTAGCCAGGTGGGCCCAATGGACTCACAAGAGACCTCCTCACAAGAGGGAATTAGGAGCATCAGATGGAGAGAAGGAGACTTGGCAATGGAAGCAGAGATTGGAGAGAGAGAGAAAGACAAAGTTAGAGCGACTGATTTGAAAACGCTTCACCACAGGTCTTAAAGATGGAGGAAGAGACCATGAGCTAAGGAATTCAGGAGGCTTCTAGAAACTGGAGAAATCAAAGAAATGGATTCTTTCAAAAGGAATGCAGCCCTATTAATACCTCAATTTTAGGACTTCTCACCTCTAGGACTGTAAGATAATAAATGTGTGTTGTTTTAAGCCACTAATTTTGTAGTTATATAGGTGTATATGCACACCCATACATACTCACAGAAGTGAAATTGCTGAGTTGTGAGATGCAGTCAACTTTACCAGGTAATGTTAAAAGATTTCATGAACTTGTACAATTTATACTTCCATTAGCAGTATATGAGAGTTCTTGTTGTTCCACATCCTTGCCAATGCATGAAATTGTCTCAATTGCCAAGATGTTTTTATTTATGCCAACGTATATGTATGTTTTTATTTATAATAGTAGGTGTAAATGATATCTCATCATGATTCAGATTTTCCTTGTCCTGATTACCAAGGAAGGGGAGAACTTTTTCATGTTTATCGATCATTTGCATTTCCTATATTATAGAGTGCCTGTTCAAATTTTTGCACAGTTTTCTGTGGTATTGTTTACAATTTATTTTTATTTGTAGGAGTTCTTCAAATATTCTGAATACTAATGCTCTGTACCTTTAATGTGGTCAAATCTTTTCTTATAAGTTAATTCTTTTTGTAGTTTGTTTAGAAATTCCTTCTCTATCTCAAGATCATGAGATTTTCTTGTATAATATCTAAAAAGTTTTATAGTTTTGTATTTCACATGGGTGTCATTAACTGGTCTGGGGTCACATGAGGTAGGCTGATTTAATTGTTTCCATATTAATATTCATTTGTTCCACACCATTTTTTGAAAAGAGTGTTCTTTTCCTGCTGATTTGCATTGCTGCCTCTGTTATATTTCGAGAGTTCATAGACATGTGGGTCTCGGTCTTTTTCTGGGCTCTCTATTCTGTTCTATAGCTCTGTTTGTTTCTCCTTGAACTAACATCACGCTGTCTTAAATGTTATTACTTTATACATGAAATACATTTTGTGTCTGAGTTCTCTCATCTTGTCCTTTTACTTCAGAAGTGTCTTGGCTATTCTTTATCTGTTTGAATTTAACCAGGTTGTCAATTTTTCCCTCCACCCCCCAAATGCTGGGACTTTGAGATTGCATTGATTCTATAAATCAATGTTGGTAAAATGGAGATTTCTGGTCCATAAACACGGCATATTCATTTTTTATTTCTTTAATGTTTCTCAGTAAAGTTTATGATTTTCTCAGTAGAGGCTGGGTGTAGTGGCATACACCTATAATCCCAGTATTTTGGGAGGCCAAGGTAGGAGCTTGAGACCAGCCTGGGCAACATAGTAGGACCCACCCCTCTATTGCCAGAAAAAAAACTTCTCAGTAGAGTACTTAACACATTTTTTGTTAGATTTATTCCTAGGAACTTGGTATTTGGTGTTATATTAAAAATGGTATATTTTAGGGTGTGTGTGATGGCTCAGGCCTGTAATTGTAGCACTCTGGGAGGCCAAGGTGGGTGGATTGCCTAAGCTCACCGGTTCCAGACTAGCCTGAGCAAGAACGAGCCCTCGTCTCTAAAAAATAATAGCTTGCCGTTATGGTGAGCACCTGTAGTCCCAGCTACTTGGGAGCCTGAGGCAAAAGAATTACTTGAGCCCAAGGGTTGCTGTGAGTTATAAGGCCATGGCACTTTATGGAGGGTGACAAAGTGAGACTCAGTCTCAAAAAAAAATGGTACCTTAAAAAAAAAGTGTATCTTATTAATAAATGTCTTTTCTGGTACAGAGAAATGCAATTGGTTTATGTACATTGATTTTGTTTCCAGCAAACTTGCTAAACTCTCTTGTCGATACTAAAACTTTCTTTTGATTTTCCACATCTGCAAGTATATCCTCTGTGAATAGTGATAGATTTTATTCTACTCTTCTTCTTTTTTTACTTTTATATCTTTTTCTTTTCTTACTACATAGGCAATGTAGTAATACCAAGCATTCTTATCTTGCGGTAGATCTCAAGGACATAGATTTCATCATTTTACCATTGAGTATGGTGTTTCCTCTAAGAATATTGAAGATACTTTGTATCAGATAAATGAATTTCCTTTCCATTCCTATTTTTGCTAGAAATTTTTGTCATGAATGGATGCTGATTTTGTAAAATGTTTTTTCTATATATATTGAGATGATCATCTGTGTTTTCTTCTTTAACCTTTTAATGTGGTGAATCACATTTATTTTCTAATGTTAAAATAATCTGTATTCCCAATAGACCCACTGTGATCATCATATCTTTTTCTTATTTTTTATGTATTGCTATTTTGGGTATCATAATATTTTAAAGAATTTATCGCATCTATGTTTATGAGTGAGATTTATCGCATCTATCACTTATGAGTGAGATTTAGGGGAACGGTATGTCCTGGATTACCTGGGACAACTCCAGTTTACCCTTGTTATTCTGGCATCATTATTAATAGAACCTCCTTTCACTCTCAAAATGCCCTGGTGTGGATCATAAAGTATTAACATACGTTCCCTCTAATGAGAATAGCCTGTGATAGTACCTTCACATATTATCTTTGTTTCTTTTTGGTATCACAGCAATGTTTTCTCCTTCTATATTTTTCAGACAAGTTTGTATAAGATTGGAATAGTATCTTCCTTGAATATTTGGTAGAATTCACTGTTGCAGCCATTCAGGGGTCAGAGTTTCCTTATTGGATCTATTATTTTATAGTTTACAAGATTATTCCTGTTTTCTGTTTCTTTTTGAGTGAATTTTGATGTTACAATTTTATACCCATTTGTCAGTCTTTTCTAAATTTTGTGAGCATGTGGTTTTCCAAAATATATGTTCATCTTTTTATTGTCTACAACGTAAGTAGTGACGATCCTGATATTGGTTATTAGTTCTCTTTATTTTATTATTTCATTAAAGATTTGTTAATTGCTTTAGTCTTTTTGAAAAACTAGTTCTGAACTCTGCTGATCCTCCCTATTATGTTATTATTTCCTATTTTGTTACTCTTTGCTATTTATTATTTTCTTTCATAAACTTTCCTTGGGATTTATTTTGCTGTTCTTTTCCAAATTTCTTGATATGAATGTTTAACTTTTTACTTGTATACCCTTTATTCTTTTCTAATATATATACTTAAGTCTCTGTGTAAACCAAGAATTTTTTTCTATAAAGGGCCAGATAGTAAATACGTTTGGCTTGGCAGAGCTCTCTCAGAACCACTTGATTCTGTCATGGCAGGGGAAGAGCAGCAACAGGCTATAAATAAACAGAAGTGCCATGTCCCATAAAAGTTTATTTACAAAATCAGGGTGTGGACTGGATTTTACTTGCGGGTTGGATTTTGACATTCTGTGTTCTAGACTTTGTTCAATGTACTGCTTTAGCAATATCACACATTTTGATGTTTTAGTTTTTAAATTCAGTTCTAATTTCCATTTTATTTTCTTCTTTGATATATTGGCTACTTTTGAAGTGTTTTCTTAATACCTAAGTATTTAAGGATTACTAGTCTCCTTGGGGCTTTTTGTTTGTTTGTTCATAGTCTATTTTACTACTGATTTCTACATAATCACATTATGGTCAAAGAATATACTCTGACCATGTATTTTCAGTGTTATGTACTTTGAGTGCTATTCAATAGAAATATAATAGAAGCTACATGTGTAATTTTACAATTTCTAGTAGCTGTAGTGAAAAAAGCAAAAAGAAGCAGGTGGAAATTGACTTTAATAATGTATTTTATTTGACTTAATATCGTATATCCAAAATAGTATCATTTCAACATGCAATGAGTATAAAAAATTATTGATGACATTTTACATTCCTTTTTTGATGATATCTTAAAAATACAATATTTATTCCCTAGATAACACATTTCAAGTGTTCAGCATGGTCCTAGTGGCTAGCACATTGGCCAGTGTAGCTCCAGATAATGTTGCCCTTTGAAATTTGTTAAGATTTACTTTATTGTTTAGTATATGGTCAATTTTTATTAATATTTCTTGTATATTTTAAAAGACTGTATTCTTTATTTATGAGATACAACATTTTATACATGTTCACTTGGTCATGTTTTCTCACTGTATAATTCAAATTTTTGATGCATTTATTCTATCATTCACAGAGTAGTATGTGAAAATCTTCCACCATGATTGTGAATTTGTCTAATTACCCTTGTAGTTCTGTCAACTTTGCTTATATATTTTGAGGTTATACATACAAATCTTAAATTATTGTATCTTTTTGAATTGAACAATTCATTGTAATTTTCTTAATTTTGTTTTTAGTTTTTTACTTTCAATTTCTCTTATGTTTTAGGTATATTATTATAAAGAGCATATAATCGAGTTTTTCTTTTAATTCAGTCTCTAACTTTAACCTGAAATGTTTGTTTTTTAATTTAACATTATTATTGTTATATCTTGAATAAATTTATTATCTTATGACTGACTTCCATTTTTTCTGCCTGATCTTTTGTTTGTTTGTTTGTTTTCTCTTCATTCTCTCAGATTAGTTTTTTTTTTTTATTAAATCATAGCTGTATACATTAATGCAATCATGGGGTATTTTTTTAACTATTTTTTTCCCTTTACTAGTTTAGAAGTTATACATTCTTTTCTTAGTTTTCTAGAATTTACAACATTCTTATCAAAGTCTAAACTGAATTATTATTTTCCTCTCAGGAAAAATAAGGAGTTTGAAGTGCTTTAGTTCCTACATTCCTCACTTATTTGTTCTCATTTTTGTATATTTTCTTTCTCTACTTTAACTCCACAAGAGATTATTGTTGTTGGCCAGGCACGGTGGCTCATGCCTGTAATCCTAGCATTCTGAGAAACTGAGGAAGGTGGATCCCCTGAGCTCAGGGGTTCAAGACCAACTTGAGCCAGAGTGAGGCTCCCGTCTCTACTAAAAATAGATAAACTAGCCGGGCATCATGGCAGTGCCTGTAATCCCAGCTATTTAGGAGGCTGAGGCAAGAGAATTGCTCAAGTCCAAGAGTTTGAGGTTGTTATGAGCTATGATACCGTGGCACTTACCCAGGGCAACAGTCTGTCTTTCAAAAATATATATTATTATTGTTGTTTTATACAGTTGTATTTGAATAGCTCTACACTGCCCCATGTGTTTTTTACTTTGTCTGCTCTTCTTTCATCTCAAACTTTCTATCTGGAATCACTTTCCTAATGCTGTAAGTGAATCTTCTGGCACTTCCCTTTGTGAGAACTAAATGGTTGAGAAATCTCTCAGTTCTTATTTTTGAAAATATACTTTTTTTCTGGATTTAAAATTCTATGCTGGCATTTATTTCCTTTAGCACATTCAATATTGATTGTCCTGTCTCCCACTTTTGTTATTGCTATTGAAAAGTCAGCTGTCAATCTCATTCCTACTCCTTTAAGTTAATGTCTTCATTCTCTGGCTGCTTTTTAAGATGTCTTATTTGTCTTTGATGATTTAGATATGACTATGATATGTCTTAGTGTAGATTCATTTTTATTTTTATTTATTCATTTTTGGATTCATCAAGTTTCTTAAGTGTGACAATTGATATTGTACATCAGTTTTGGAAAAAGTATCTGTTTTGTCTCTAAATATTTCTTTCACTCCATTCTTGCTTTGTGCTCCATCTGGAGTTTTGATTAAATGTGTGTTAGCCCTTTTCCTTTGATCCCCCACATTCCTTCATATATCCTAATTTCCCTCTTATGTTTCTTTCTTTTAGTCCTTCTGTGCTATAATCTGGAAATTTGGATACCACATTCTGACCTGTTTTTTGGTTTACTAAGTCTCTTTTCACCTGACTCTAATATGGTGGTAAACCTTCCCCAAAATGTTTCGATTTGGAATATTATATTTTATAAATGCTACAGGTTCTACTTCACTTTTTTCAAAATTGCTAGATCATTTTTTATAGTTTCCCATTTCCTTCAGATATTTTCAAGCTTCTCTTCCATTTCTTTAAATCTTATAAACATATTTGTTTTATATTATGTTGATATTTTAGATAAATTATGTTTGTGGGTCTTTGTGAGTCTATTTCTTCTGATGCTATTCATTCACAGCACTTTATTTCCTTGTATGCTCTGTTAGTTCTGATTGAAAAATCAAAATCCTTGAAAATGTATTGGCTCAGCACCTGTGGCTCAAGTGGCTAAGGGGCCAGCCATGTATACCTGAGCTGGCGGGTTCGAATCCAGCCCAGGCTCGCCAAACAACAATGATGGCTGCAACCAAAAAATAACCGGACATTGTGGCGGGCACCTGTGGTCCCAGCTACTTGGAAGGCGGAGGCACGAGACTCGCTTGAGCCCAGGAGTTGGAGGTTGCTGTGAGCTGTGATGCCACAGCACTCTACCCAGGGTGACAGCTTGAGGCTCTGTCTCAAAAAAAAGACTTAGTTTTAATTCCCACTTTTATTAAAGCAGTACCTAGACAAAGTTTAAAAAGTGAGATAGCACTGCTGTGAGGCCCATAACCAGAACAGGCATTTCATACTTTACTCTTCTAAGATCCAGTTCCCGGTAACAATCTCTTTCAACAACCTTTTAAATAATTTTAAAGCTGAGTTGCTAGGTCAGCATGGATTTGTGACAAAGGCTTTTTGAGACAGTTTCTCAGAACTAGATAATCCCAGGACATTCAAGTCTGTGTTAAGTCCATGTTAAGGGTTTATTGGGATTGTACTTTCTCCCCACAGGAGTTTGAGAAACTTTCTGATTTCTTTAAAACTCACTATCGCCTTGAACTAATGGAGAAGGACCTGTGTGTGAAGGGCTGGAACTGGGGGACAGTGAAGTTTGGTGGTGAGTCCGGGAAAGATTGAGGTTTGGGGAGAAGGTAGGTGAAGGGTTTCAGCCTTTAACTTGTTCTTCTCTCTTCCTTCTGCCTCTGTTTCTTGACTTCCTATCAGTTTGCAGTGTGCATGTTCTTCATGTATTTATTGAGCACTTACAGGGTGTCAGTCACTGTGCCTGGTCTTGGGGTATGGTGTGAACAAAGTAGCCCTAAGCATCCTGTCCTCATGGAATTTAACTGTTTGGTTGGAATGTTATTTATGCAGACCTAAGGGGAGGAGCTTGTGGCTTGATAAGCTCTTTCCTCACAGGGCAGCTGCTTTCCTTTGACATTGGTGACCAGCCGGTTTTTGAGATACCTCTCAGCAATGTATCCCAGTGTACCACAGGCAAGAATGAGGTGACACTAGAATTCCACCAGAATGATGATGCAGAGGTGTCTCTCATGGAGGTGCGCTTCTACGTCCCCCCCACGCAAGAGGATGGTGTGGACCCTGTTGAGGTAAGGCTTCCCATGGTTGCCTTGAGAGCAGATGGTGCTTAGCAGGCCTTGGCTGGCCTGTGAGCAGGGGTCTGCTGCCTGATTACCAGTGTGTGCTTTTTCAGGCCTTTGCTCAGAATGTGTTGTCGAAGGCAGATGTTATCCAAGCCACTGGAGATGCCATCTGCATCTTCCGGGAGCTGCAGTGTCTGACGCCCCGTGGTCGGTACGACATTCGGATCTACCCCACCTTCCTGCACTTGCACGGCAAGACCTTTGACTACAAGATCCCATATACCACTGTGCTGCGCCTCTTCTTGCTCCCTCACAAGGACCAGCGCCAGATGTTCTTTGTGGTGAGTAGCAACCATAGTAGTCGATAATCCTGAGTTTTGCCTTAGTTTTTAGTAGACAGATCTCACTGGTATTGGGAGTTTCATGTTGGTTAATAGCAAACTTTTGCAGAGCATCAATGGATGCTTCATTTGGTCTTCTTTTCCTTATTAGATCAGTCTGGATCCCCCCATCAAGCAGGGCCAAACCCGTTATCACTTCCTGATCCTCCTCTTCTCCAAGGATGAGGACATCTCCTTGACTCTGAACATGAATGAGTGAGTGTCTCCTTGGACTTGCTTTCTGCTACTGTCCAGGCAGGAGACAGGCATGTTGTTGGAAGGCAGTAGTGCTTGTGACCTCATCTTGTTCTATTTGCAGGGAGGAGGTAGAGAAACGCTTTGAGGGGCGGCTCACCAAGAACATGTCAGGATCCCTCTACGAGATGGTCAGCCGGGTCATGAAAGCACTGGTGAACCGCAAGATCACAGTTCCAGGCAATTTCCAAGGGTAAGAGTGCAGGCCTGGGGCGGGAAATATCTCGTCTCTTTGGTAAATCCCTCTTGAGTTGGGAGTGCAGCCTATAAGAGGCCTGGATGTGACTCTGTGTCATGATGGGTGTCACAACAGCTTAGTAAGGCTTACTCATTTGAAGGTCTCAGGACACACATGTCACTGCTGCTAGCTGTGCTGTCTGGCTCTGTTGATGTTGGCACTGACTGGGCTCCCTGTACGTACCATAGGCATTCAGGGGCCCAGTGCATCACCTGTTCCTACAAGGCGAGCTCAGGACTACTGTACCCACTGGAGCGGGGCTTCATCTATGTCCACAAGCCACCTGTGCATATCCGCTTTGATGAGATCTCTTTTGTCAACTTTGCCCGTGGCACCACCACCACTCGTTCCTTTGACTTTGAAATTGAGACCAAGCAGGGCACTCAGTATACCTTCAGCAGCATTGAGAGGTAAGAGAGCTCCATCAGTCACATCCTGGGCATCCTGGTTCTGTCCCAGCCTTGATCAGGAGCTTGGCATGGCCTGAGCCCCTCTCTAAGCCCTGAGCAGAATTTTCCTTTTGCTTCACTTGAGATTTAGTCCTTTTCTCTGGAGTGCTTAGACTTCGGAATCCTCTCTGTTGCTCTCCTTCTGTCCATTAAAAAAAGTTATTTTTCACATTATGCAAGCTGTTCAGTATCAGCTTTTTCTTTTCTAATAGACCCCATGATGGATGTGCTTTTTTTTCTTGGAATGAGCTTTGTTCTTGAGAACATAGCAGCTAATGTCTATTGAGTGCTTAGTGTGGGCTAAGCTTCTGGCAAACATCTTCATGTTTAATCTTCATATCAGCCCTGTGAAGTATGACATACCAATGAAAAGGTGAAAACACGCCCACCTCCACATTCTTACCCTGCTCTGTGCATATTTGGTAAACAGGTCTACAGTCCTCCCTGCCCTTTTCCCCCAGACCTTTGCAGAACCATACAGGTTCCTCTGTCAGGACTGATGTCTGACTCTTCTTTCTTCTATCCTCCGGTGGTCTCTGAGCTGTTGGGGTGGATAGTGTGGTCAAGAGCGCTAGGTCCCAAGGTTTACCCTGGCCCATAGGTCAGAACACACTGTTAAGTCCACCCGTGTTGGGCCTACCCATCTGCTGACACAGTGCATCTCCCCTCACAGGGAAGAGTATGGGAAGCTGTTTGATTTTGTCAACGCAAAAAAACTCAACATTAAAAACCGAGGATTGAAAGAGGTACCTCTGTGTGGGAAGGAAGAGCCTCTCTCCTGTTCTTTCTGTAGGGGAGAAAGGGACAGAGATTTTTCCAGCTTCTTTTTCATTCTCTCTTCTCTTCTTACCCTTATAGAAAAAAGAGGTGCGTGTGACCCTTTCCCCTCCTGGTGCAGGTTTCTTCTGCATGACTTTAGATCAGTCTCTGCAGCCTCTCAAGAGCCCTGAGTGGGGCAGAGGGAGGGAGGGGCTTGGACTAACCCACTTGGCAGGAAGTACTTGGGCACAGGCCCTGCACGTTGGCTGTATGTGGACAATCCAGCCCCAGAGTCTTCTGGGAGCTGCTGCTCTGGCTTTACAGGCATGGGGGAGTGCTTTTGAGTGTGCAGGGACTCTGGCTCAAGAGTGAAGTGGTTCTCATTCCTATCTCTTCCCTGGCTAGGGCATGAACCCAAGCTATGACGAGTATGCTGACTCTGATGAAGACCAGCATGATGCCTACTTGGTGAGGATGAAGGAGGAGGGCAAGATCCGGGAGGAGAATGCCAACGACAGCAGCGATGATTCGGGAGAAGAAACTGGTGGGCTAGCCTCCGTGCTGGGATGTGGGAATGGTCAGACTGTCCTCGTGACCTGGGTGGGGCTTGCCCATGGGACACTGCTAGGTGTCTGGGTCAGGGGGCAGGAATTCCATTGGGGCTGAAGCTGATGCATCTGTGTCCTTTCCAGATGAGTCATTCAACCCAGGTGAAGAGGAGGAAGACGTGGCAGAGGAGTGAGTTTTGGTTGTACCTCATGGGGTGAGATGGTGACCTATAAGCGTTAAGAGAATAGAAGATTTCTGGACATTTCTTTTGCCTTAACATTAACCACTGTCCCAGGGTGGGAAAGTGGTCTCTAATGAAGTGTTTCAAAAATTGTTAAGGGCTTTATAAGTGCAATACATGTTTTAAAGCTAGAAAAGTACAGCTTTAAAAGAAAGAGCCAGCGCTTGTCCACTTGCTCACTGAGAGTTGCTGGACAAGTTATTGACTCTGTTTCCTTATCTGTGAATGGCCGCAGTACTCGTGTCAGATTGTTTAAGGCTCTTAATTGCAATGTCAGAAGTGTGACTCAGGCTGACTTTAAAAGGGAATATGTAAAAAGGAATTTTGTGAGTTTGTGTAACTAGAGAGTCCAGGGATATAACTAGCTCAGGCGCTACTGGATTCAGATACTCAAATCTATTTCTTCTATTTTCCTTAGTTTTAGATAGGTTTGCCCTATGGGTGCCCAGTGACTTTCAGAAGCTCTGGGGAGGCTTAATTCTAATGGTTTAACACACAGAAGTGCCTCTTCTCTTGGCGAATAACATAGTGAACAGCATGATCACCTGTCCCTTCCTAGCCTGAGTTATTAAGATGTACTGGCTCCAGTGGGCCAGAACAAGGCGAATGCCCACCCTTAGAGCCTGTGGTGGGGGTATACCCCTCTTGAGTGGGGGCAAAGTGGTTCCTAACAGAAAACTGGAACTCTTATTATAAATCTAGAAGGATTGGGGATGAAGGCTGGGCAGCAACAAACACCAGTAAAAATGCCCAACAGGAGTCCACTAGTTCTTGCCACATGCTTGTGAAAGTGCCTTGAAAACTGTTCAGCAGCATATAGGTGTAAGGTAGTTCCATATTCCCAGGAGTTTCACATGTTACATAGGACTATTATGTGTGTATGGGTTGGACTAAAGTTGATTTTCCTCATTTTGGATAGTAACTAATTATCTCTTAATCAGTAAAGACTATAGGATAGACTAAGATGACTAATCCGAGGGAAGTGGTAAAGTGGACTTGCCATGTCCTGAAATGGATTAGGATCTGAGTTAGGCCAAGACCAAGGGGAACAGCTAAAGCCTATTTGCTCATTTGTTTTTCACTGATTGATTCACTAACTAACCCAGGGCTATAGCAGGGCCTGGAGAGGGGATAGTTGAAGCCACCTCAGCAATGGGAAGAAGCAGGGTTGGGGGTCAGTGGTAGGAGGCTGGCCTCTGTTCTTCTTCCCTTGCCCTTTCTGGGCAGGTGTCTTTGGACTCACAGTCCTCCTGTCCTGTGCCTGTGGGGTTCTGTCCTCTCTCCCTGAGTGTAAGCCCTTCGCTCTGGTAGGTTTGATAGCAATGCCTCAGCCAGCTCGTCTAGTAACGAGGGGGACAGTGATCGGGATGAGAAGAAGCGGAAACAGCTGAAAAAGGCCAAGATGTCCAAGGATCGCAAGAGCCGCAAGAAGCCTGTGGAGGTGGAGCCTCTCCTCTAGCTGGGAATCTGTTCTCTTTCCTTCCTCCTGTCTAACACCAGTAGGATCTGTTAGTTGTTCCTCCTGGGGCTGCTTTCTGTAGCCAGTAATTATTGCCTTGAGGGGTGTCATCTTGGAAATTTTTCTCTCTTATCCTGAGGTAATTAGCTCCTGGAACATCTAAGTTAGAAGATGGGCTTCTTCTGTTTCAGGAGCCCAGAAGAATGGGGTCCCTAGTAAGCAAGGCACTGGGGTGCAGTGGGGAAGATTTGACCCTTGCCTTTAGGGAGCTCTCAATCTAGCCTGATGCCATTTTGTCCTCCATTTTCCCCCTAAGTTAGGGGATCCAAGTAATTTCTTTGGGAGAATATGGTGAGGGTGAGGGGGGAATGGCCTAAGGGAAATAATAGCTGGAAGCATTTGGGTTTGTTTCCATGCAGGTAAAGAAAGGCAGAGACCCCAACGCCCCCAAGAGGCCCATGTCTGCGTATATGCTGTGGCTCAATGCCAGCCGGGAGAAGATTAAGTCAGACCATCCTGGCATCAGTATCACGGATCTTTCCAAGAAGGCAGGCGAGATCTGGAAGGGAATGTCCAAAGAAAAAAAAGAAGTGAGTAGCCCCAGAGGAGGGGAGAGGGGCTTTCTTGGGGTGGTATTGTAACTGATAGAGAGGTCAGACTAAGCTCTCAGTGGAACTTTTCTGCCTAAATTTCACCTGTGGGAAAATTTAGGCAGAATAGGAAAAGATCTCATTCTTTGGTGTTTTTCTCTGTGTGTGTGAGATAGGAATGGGATCGCAAGGCTGAAGATGCGAGGAGAGAATATGAAAAAGCCATGAAAGAATACGAAGGGGGCCGAGGGGAATCTTCTAAGAGGTGAGTGTTGGGAACAATATGGCTCAGTAACTGCCTTTTTGGCAGATTTTTTTTTGCAGGTCAAAGTTGAGCATTGGAATGTTAAAGACAGTAGACAGGATTTTGACTGCAGTAGGGCAGTTCTCAAACCTGAGGATCCATTGTCCAAGCAATGTGTTAGGGAATTCAAGACACTAGATAAATACAGCCATGCCATTTTCCTGGAGGTCCATTTGATTTGAAGGCATGGGGAAATTAAATTACTATCATGGAGCACAATGCACAATTCACATGCATTTTTAAAGAAAAAGCAAGAAAGGTCAACAATGTTTTGTGTATGGGATTGCTTCTGGTGTACTCACTTAGGATACTCTCCCAGGCTGATATGGCTGTTTAGGTTTCAGTTCAGAGTGAAATGGACAGTGTGGCTGGGATTTGGAGAGGCCTTGTTAAAGCTGGGAGAGATTTGGCTCAGCTTCTTTTCCCTCTTGCTAATACAGGGACAAATCAAAGAAGAAGAAGAAAGTAAAGGTAAAGATGGAGAAGAAATCCACACCCTCCAGGGGCTCATCATCATCCAAGCCATCGTCAAGGCAGCTAAGTGAGAGCTTCAAGAGCAAAGAGTTTGTGTCTAGTGATGAGAGCTCTTCAGGAGAGAACAAGAGCAAAAAGAAGAGGCGGCGGAGTGAGGTGCGGTAGGCATGTGGGGGCGGTGGGGCCGGGCAGATGAAGGCGTCTCAGTGTGTGGGGTGGTCTATAAGCATAATGAGTTGGAGGGGATTGGTGGGATTCTGAGGCAGTTGTGGGCATATAGGGAATTGGGGGCCCTTCTCCACTGGATTGTGGCTTCTTTCTTAAGAGACTTTTGGTTTTCAGGACTCTGAAGAAGAGGAATTAGCCAGTACTCCCCCCAGCTCAGAGGACTCAGCGTCAGGATCTGATGAGTAGAGAGGAAGAGGATTCTTTTTCCTTGTTCTTGCCTTGGCACACCCCCAGGCTCCCTACCCGCATTTGGTACCAGTTTCTCAAGAAATGTAGTCCTTGGATTCTGTATCATCTGAACAAGCTCTCCTGCTGGTATGCACTTCAGTGGGGCAGCAGGGGAAGCCACCTCACTCTGCTGCTTCACAAGAATGGCTCTTTATAAATTGGGGAGAGACTGGGTGGGAGGCAGGGCAATGCAGGATTCGTATCCTCATTCTCCTTTCCCAAACTTAGGGACATATAGCTGGGCTTGTCCAAGTTGCTGCAGCAGGGGTCATGTACGGTCAGACCTGTAGCTCCTAACTGGGGCCTATTTCTACTTTTATTTTGTATTTCTGGTCTGCGAAAATCATTTAATAAAGGGAACTGACTTTGGAAACTATGTCCTTATGCCTTCTTCTTGGCCCTGTTGTATTATTGCGCCCTCTTGATGCTATCATTCTGTCTTCATTGGGCAGGGCCCTCTTAGCCAGACGGGAAGCAAGTCTCCAGGTACATCCTGTTCTGTTCCCGGCTGGACAAGCATTGGTTTTCACCCTTTTCTGCCAGGATGAGCCACCTGAGAGCTTAGAAATGAAAGCTGATCTGATTAGGAAGTCACTCTTACAGTTCCACTCCATTAGCCCAGCTAAGGGAAGGCAGTTCTTGGCTCTATCCTTAATCACCTATGAGTTAAGGGTCTTCCAAGGCTTTAGATAATAGAATCAGCATTGACTATCCTTCCTGCAACTGGGGGAGTGGAAACTTGAACCTGGAGAGGATGAATGTGTGGGGATGGGTGTTGGATGTTGAATGTTGAATGGTGGGGGCTCAGTCTGATAGTGTGTGGAGTTTGTGTGGAGCTTTTGTTCTTATAGAAAAGGGGATACCAGATTTTAGGTTGGGAAGAACCTACACCTGAGAACAGAGAGTAAAAGGAGATAAAGGGCACAGAGGAGGGAGCTAGAGCTTACTCACGGTGGTATTAAGTCTTAATTTATACACATGGGGTGGCCACGTTGTTGACGTCCGCAGGAGGACTCAAGTGGTTTTACAGGAAGCCTCTCCAGTCCGCCAACGGCTCCCTTCTTGCCAGCTGTGGCTCTATGATGCTGTAATCAGTGCAGGTGGCTGGGCCTGAGGCTGGGCCACGTTAGGGCTGTCTAGGCAGTCGTCTCGGTGGCCATTTCCCCGAGTGCTCTTGCCCGAATTGCGTCAGTTTCGCCCGAGACTGAGCTTGGGGCGGGCCCCTCATTTGCAAGATCATGAATAATTGAGCACTGGGCTGCTCCTGTTTGCCTACGTTGGGACAGATTCCGCGCGGGCTTCCACTCCCCATTTCCACCGTTTATGATTATTCATGAAGTGCTCTGGGGGCGTGGACCTGGGTGGGTCCAGGGGCGGGGCCCCGCCGGGCTCGCTCAGGCTTGGTCCCGCGGTGACGGCGGCGGCGGCGGCGGCGGAGAGGACTGGCGTCCGGGCGCCGAGGCTAGCGGACACTGATCCCGGGGGAGCGCGTGAGTGCGCGGGGGCGGGCGGGGCAAGGAGGGGGCGGGGTCCAGGATAGGGCGGGGGAGGGGCATAGAAGGAGTAGGCGCCTTCCAGCCGGGTCCGCGGGTTAGAAGAGGGGGTTCGCCAGCAAAGTTTGCAGGGGCCCAGGGCGCTAGGGACGCTGGGGACGTGGGGGAGCTGGCGCGTGTGCGCGGGGGCGGAGGGCGCACGGTCTGGAGCTCGTGCTGGAGAAACAGAAGAAAGGGGGGAGGGGGCGAGGGCTTGGGGCGGGGCCGGGGGCGGGCAGAGCGGCTGGAGGGTCCCCCGCCTCCCGCTTCCCCCGGGCCCGCTTTAGCCCCCTCCTCCCACTCCTTCGGCACGCCCCCAGCCACCCCAGTTCGCCCCCACCCGGTCCGCGTCCCTAGGCGTCCGTCTGTTCGCCTCCTGCTTTGCATCCCGCGCGCTGGTCCGCTTCTGCTACCCCCGCCGCCCGCTTCTCCTTCTCCTCCACCACCCTCTTCTTCTCTTAGGCTGCCATGGTCACTTCTGGGTCCAGACCTCCCCACTGGGCCCCTCCACACCCCTCCACACAACCCCTTGCCCCGGGCTGTTCTGTCTTCCCGTTGGCCCTCCCCCTTCCAGCAGTTTACAGGCCTGCCGACCTCTCAGGTCGTCTGAGATCCTGTGATCTATAGGGGCGACCATGCCTGTCCCGAGCTGGAGCTGCCCAGCCCTTCTGGCGCCTTCACTCCCTGCGGTGATCTCCTTTACCCCTCACGGTCCCGCCTGGGCGTGGGGAGTGCTCAGAGCTGCTGCGATTTTGCACCTTCTGGCCACGGCTTTGGTCATCTGGGGCTCCTGACTGGGGGCCTCAGCCCGCCTTCATTGCTGCAGCCCCGTATACTGCAGAGGGGCCTATTAGACCCCCAGGTGAAGTGGCTTTTCGGTTCTGGGCGAGTTCATCTCCACCTCTAACCACTCACCATGTCCCTTGTAATAATGTTCAAGGACAACAAAACATTCTTGTGTTTTTTAATTTTATTTTTTCCATCATATGTCCCCCCCCCACACTTGGGCTGGCTCTGCACAGTTATTCACCCACCCACAGTGGGTAGTCCTCCCTGGTAGTTGGTTGACCAATGGGTTGACAGTCCTGGGTTTCTCTACTGTCTTCATACCTTCTCCCATCTTGGGGACAAGCCAGGGCAGGGTCAGAGATGGGGGAGGAGGAATGTGCTTTGCAAAGGGGCACGAGAGAGGTTTTCTTTCTTTAGATTTGGTGCTGTTTTTCCAGATCAGCTGGAGAGGATGGCTTTAAAGGAGGCAGTGACCTTTGCAGGTTGGAGAGGGTTGGGCCGTCCACAGGGTTCTGTGCACACCAGGTGATGGGAAACATCCTCCTTGCTTTTGAATAAGAGAGGCGGGGCTCTATCCCCCTGGTTGGAGAGCCTGGGGGTTTTTGTAGGTGGGAGGGTGCTCAGGAGCCACGTGGGAACTGAGGAGGTGGTGGAGTGTCTGAAGAACAGGTGACAGGAATGGGTTTGGGGAATGAAGGAATGGTCTGGGAATGCTGGCAGCCTGGGCTCAGGGGAGAGGAGGAGTTGGTTACCAGGTATGTTAACTTATTGGTGATACTGCCTGGAATCACAGTAATAATGGCCAACATTTTTTGGGCAGTTACTATATGCTAGGCATTGTGCTAAGTAGTTTGTGTGCATTATCTGACTTAAGCCTCCTGAGTTTCCATAACCCCATTTTTTCAGACAGAGAAACTGAGGCTTAGAGAAGTCACATGACTAGAAAGCGCTAGGCACTCAGCATTGAATTGGTATATCAGACCTTGAAGTTCCTGTTAGAGGTTTCAAGGAAGAGTACTTATGTGGCTTTTGCACATGGGGCTGTGTCACTTAATTTCTTCTGCCCCCCTCAGAACTCCTTCAGATCAATCCCAGGCTTGTGAGTGATGTCCATATATTCCCTTTTCATAGGCTTTGGCTATCTCACCCTGATTGTCCTGGAAGGGGGAACCCTAGGGAGTTTTCCCCCAAGTCACTCCACCCCCCGGATGTTCTCAAGCCCTGTCCCGTTCTCCCAGCCCAAGCCTGGGCCGGCTCCTCCTTCCTCTTGGCGAGGCTCTGGAAATCCAGTGGGAGGCCATTGCTATGGCAACAGGACTAGGCCCTGGCTTTACCTCATCAAATTCCAAGCTGAAGCCAAAGCGATTGAGAAATTAAAGAAAAAAATGTATTCCAGATGTTTACTTTTTATTCCTTATTTTTCCGTGTTTGGATGAGACGGCTGGGAGGGAGGGTGGAGTGGGGCACGGATGTGGAAGGAAAACTGGGGGGGAGAACCACTCCCAGCTGCAGGGGGGAGGGAAGACGGGAGGGAGGGAAGGGTGAGCAGGAAGGGGGAGGTAGGCAGTGGGGCGGAGCCCCAGGTTGGGGAGGAGCGGGTTTTTCCCGTCTCCCCTGAGGTGATTCACGGAGAGACTTCAGACTTTGCGGCCCTCTTGTTCTACTTTGAGTAGATATCTCCAGCGGGCCACCTGACCCAAGGGTGCCTTGGGAACTGTAAGTGGGGTATCTGGGAGAGCTGGTCAGATGAGGGAGCATTGGGTGGCTCCTCGAAGCTTCTGGACTTCAGGGTTCGGAGACCAGTTGGAAAGGATCTGGGAAGAGTTGAGAATCTGGCTGCTAGGAACCTCCCTGACCTCCTGTACCTCCCCCCCACCAAGTTCCCTCTTCCTGTCCCACACTCTGGCCTCTGCTGGAAAGAGGAGACTTCTTGGCTAAACCTACTGCCAACGCCCAACTCTTTCCTTCTTTTCTCTCTTTCTTCCTGGGTCCTCAGACACCAGGGTCCTCACACCCCCCTGCTTCCCACTTCTTGAGCAGGGTCTGCCGCATGTGATGAAAGTATCTACTCTCAGGGAAAGCTCGGCTATGGCTTCCCCAGCGCCCCGGGAGATGGAGGAGGAGCTGGTGCCTGCTGGCTCCGAGCCAGGTACCCATGGGTGCAGTGTGGGGCGGGGTGGTTGGAAGGAGGGGGAGAAGGGCAGGGGCTACATGCCCTTTCTGTCTTGTGAGGGTAATGGAATGATGGTTCTGTTCAGGTAGGAGGGAAGGAGTGCTAAGAAAGCACAGGATGAGTTTGAAGGGTTCTCAGCCTCTGTTGAAACTTCAGGATAATTCGAGATCATGGATTTGTAGTAGGCATCAGAGTAGACAGAGACCTTTGAGATGCTGTAGGTCTACTTGCATGTTTTCCAGAAGGGGAAACTGGGGTTCAGAGGGAGAAATGGAGTGCACCTATGGGAGTTTGCATCCCAACCTCTTGGTTCCTTGTCTAGACTCTTGCTGTCCAAATGAGTAGGTGACATAGACTCTCTTAGAAGGGTTGTGGCCATGAGTAATTCCATGGTCTTTTATTTGGCATTAGAATACCTTATAGAGAAGGTAGGTTTCTGGTTATGTGTGTTCTTTTTCCTGTGGCAGATTGACTTTTGTTTGACTTAGGTCAATAGTAAGTTTGCATTCCTGATCACACACCCACCAGATGACAGTGGGGAGGTGGATGACAGTGAGGAGGTGCCCTTGGGGTGTGCTGGGGAAGGGGGTGGAGAAACTTAGCTAGAGTGGTACAGTATAGTGTCATATAAGGGGAAAGAACTAGACTGGGAGATGGGGGCTGCCTGCATGGTGTGGGCAGGAAGGCATTCATTTATTGGCTCCTTTGCTCTTCACTCACATTCATTCATTCATTTAATGAGAACTTGTACCGGGTCCATAAGAGGGTACAAGTTAAAATAAGGTGCTGGGTGGGTGTTTAAATAGTTTCAGCTTGTAAGAGCAATTGGCTAAACATTTTGGGAATTTGGAGAAGGAAGAAGATGCTTTTGAGATGTGTGTAGAAAATTAAGGAAGGCTTCGTGGAAGAGGTGGCATTTCGTGCCTAGAAGGTTGTGAATGTTCTCAAATTGGAGGGTGGGGGATGAGGTGGGACAAGAAACATAAGAAGTTCTACTTTCTGGTACTTCTGACGGCTTCTTCCCCACAACACTTCCTTTTGGTAGGTGACCCTCCGGCCAAACCCCCTGTCAAGCCCAAACCCCGGGCCCTACCTGCCAAGCCAGCCTTGCCTGCAAAACCCAGCCTGCTGGTGCCTGTTGGGCCTCGGCCTCCTCGGGGGCCCCTGGCTGAGTTGCCTTCTGCCAGGAAGATGAACATGCTAGCAGGACCCCAGCCCTACGGTGGCAGCAAGCGTCCCCTTCCCTTTGCACCAAGGCCTGCAGCTGAGACCCCTGCTGGAGGAGAAGCCACCCAAGAGCCTGGGAAAGAGGAGCTGCCTCCTTTAACACCTCCAGCTCGATGTGCCGCCCCAGGGGGCGTGAGGAAGGCCCCTGCCCCTTTCCGTCCAGCCTCAGAGCGCTTTGCAGCCACCACAGTGGAAGAGATCCTGGCCAAGATGGAGCAGCCGCGGAAGGAGGTCCCTGCCAGCCCTGACCGCCTCTGGGGCTCCCGCCTCACCTTTAACCATGATGGCAGCTCACGATATGGCCCCAGGACCTATGGCATGGCCACTGGCCCTAGGGATGAGGATGGCAGGACCCTGTCTAGGGGATGGTCCCAAGAGGGGCTGGCAAAGTCTTCTGCAGAGTGTCAGCAAGAGCACAGCAAGACCCCAAAGGAGAGGTGAGGGGTGAGAGGTTGGGGGGATGGGGCTGGGGACCAGGTGGTTAGCCCCAGGCTGTGACCTTTACCTTTGGATTAGTTGTGTGTTATGAGTACAGGTGGACCCTGATCTCAGTCAGAAAGCATTCCCGAGCAGATGGTGTTATCATTATGCTTTTCTTTCTTTCTTTCTTTCACTCTCTCCCTCATCCCTTTTCTTTTTTTAATTTTTTTTCTTTTTTTCTTTTTATTTATTTTTTTGAGACAGTGCCTCAAGCTGTCACCCTGGGTAGAGTGCTATGGCATCATAGCTCACAGCAACCTCTAACTTCTGGGCTCAAGCAAGTCTCCTGCCTCAGCCTCCCAAGTAGCTGGGACCACAGGCGCCTGCCACAACGCCTGACTATTTTTTGGTTGCAGCCGTCATTGTCGTTTGGTGGGCTCGGGCTGGATTCGAACCCGCCACCTTAGGTGTATGTGGCTGGCGCCTTAGCCACTTGAGCCACAGGTGCCGAGCCCCTCATCTCTCTTCCTGCATCTCTCCCTCACTTTCTTTCTTTCTTTCCTTTTTTTTTTTTTTTGAGACAGTCTCACTCTGTTGCCCTGGATAGAGTGCCATGGATGGCATCATAGCTCACAGCAATCTCAAACTCTTGGGCTCAAGATATCCTTTTGACTTAGCTTCCCAAGTAGCTAGGACTACAGGCATGTGCCACCACACCTGGATAGTTTTTCTGTTTTTAGTAGAGATGCGATCTCACTCTTGTCAGGCTGGTTTTGAACTTCTGAACTCAAGGGATCCACCTGCCTTGGCCTCCCAGAGTGCTGGGGTGACAGGACTGAGCCACTGTGCCAGCTAATGTATGCTTTTTACAGCTGTCATTCTCTTTACAGAGTTGATGCATGTTTGTAGCAGAGATTTGAGATGTACAATATAGAAGTTTATTTTTGGTTTCTTTATACTGAGCTCTGGGCACCAAACTTTGCCACATTGAATCCACTGCTATCTCATTTGTTGAAAGGATTATTAGGCCCATTTTAGAGATGAAGAAACTGAGGCTTAAAAGTGACTTCACATAACCTCTCAGCAAGTTAGGAGGCGGAGATGGAGTTTGAATTCAGGCCTGTTTGATTCTAAAGTCTAACTGCCAGCTCCTGCTGTGGCAGAGCAGTGTGCCAGCTCTGGGGTGGGGGGGGTCTGTGTCAAGATGAGCAGGGCACAGTCTCTGCCAGTGAGGAGGAATCTGATGGGAGAGATAAGACAGGAACGTATCTTGATGCCAGGCCAGCTAGTGCCTGCACACAGATTACGGCTCTTTGGAGATACTTGCATGTGATACACTTCTCTAGAGTCGCTCCTAGTGTAAAGGAAGACTGGCCACCACTGCTGGGATGGTAGACATAGGACATTGGAGGAAGAGTCTGAAAAGTCTCAGGAGGCGGTCCTCAGGGCATGACTGGTCTCCTGGGCACTGCTGCTATGAGGGGAGGGGCTGGGCTGGGCAGGAAGCTGAAGGCCTCTGCCCTGTCCTGCCCTGCCCTCTGGCCTTGCCTTCTCTCACCTGCAAGTGTAAGGAGGTTTGGCCCTGGAGTTAACCCTTTGCATCAGTTGACCCTGGCCCCAGACCAGGGTGCTGGGAGGTCACACTGCTGCCCAGGCTGGATTTTGCCCTCCATCCCTTTTGGTCCAAGCAACTCTTAAGGGGAACAACTTCAACCTTGCATAAATCACTCTTCCCCTCCCCCATCCCCTTTAGTGTTCTTAGAGAAGTATTGGCAGGACAGCAGCAGAGACCAGCTGTATTCTTCTGGGCTGAAGGAGAATTTTAACCCCTTGTGGGTGGAGGGGGGGGGAAGATTTACCTTTTTGGAAACCGGAGGGGTCTGGGCATGCAGGATGCTTTACCTAAAGGAGCTAGGGGAAATTAACCCTTCATGTGCAACTAGGGAGCAAGTGCTATCTCTCAGGACACTTGCTCTGTGGCTTCTAAGACCCTAATAATTCCAGGGAACGCTCAGGAGTAAATGCCTGGGGTTTTCATCCTTTGCCTGCAGTGGAAGTTGCATAAAGAGACTTTCTCCCCTTTACTGTGACAGGCTTTAATATTCTGGGCTTTCATTTTCTGTCTTTCTCCCTCACAGGATCCTCCCTTCTGACCTGGCTGTCAATGGAGACCTGGCTAAGCCAGCCAGCTCTGAGCCACCTGCTACTGTGAGTTATCCTCCTGTTAGGAATTGGAATCATAGCTCCTTTAGAGCTGGAAGGGTCATCTATGATCATCTGTTCCACCCTCCAGATAGTTCAGATGGGGAAACTGAGGCCCATGGAAGCAGTAACTTCCCCAAGGGCTTTTGCCCTGGGACCTAAGGTGGCTAAGTGTGGTTCGGGCCATGAGGTTTGTTATAAACAGTAATGGTAATACCCCTAGCAATTGGCATTGGTGAAGTGCCTGCCTTGTGCTGGATATGTCCCAGGAATGTTAACTAACTTGGTCCTTATGCTAACTTTGGCTGGTGGGCCCTATTAGTCCCACCTGGGAGATGACTGTTTGGCCAAGGGCTCACTGCAGCATCTGTCTCCAGTGCTTTCCGTGGCTAGTTGGCCTTTCCTGGGTTCAGAAGAGGGGAGAGTTTCTTGGGGGTTTCCTGTGATACCCCCTCCTTTTCCCACCAGTGTGCTCAGGGGATGGGCAGCCAGCTTTCTCCAGTAACCCAGGCGCAGGCTGTGCTGGCTGCCCTGTGATGGAGACCTGCCTCTTTCCCTTGGCCATCTGGCAAACAGTGACGAAGCGCTTGCTGTGAGCTGGGTGCTGGGACCAGGGTGCCACTGCAGGGGGCAGGGAGTCAGCCACGTGCATGTTTGAGGAATGGCGTTCTTGGCACTGGGCCCTGCAAGTACAAAAGACCTTGGTGTCTTCCTGGTCAGGATGTTTGGATCACATGGAGAGAGGAGGTGGGTGGTAGTGAGGCCCAAGAGGTGATGAGGTTGGATTGTGTTGAGCTTCGCAGACTGCTATTAAGACTTTAGCCTGAGTGAGGGGAAGAAACCGTGGAGGGGTTAGGAGGGGAGGCACGATGTGCTACTGACTTAGTTATAAAGAGTTACTGTGCTCGCTGGGTTAAGAATCAGTTGCAGGAAGGTCAGATCAGTAGGGACCAGTGTGTGTGTGGGGCGGGGGGGCAGCTGTTGGAATAATCCAGGTGAGAGTGATGACCATGGCTTGGCCCTTGGAAGCAACCTGTGGCGGAGATGGTGAGGAGTGGTTGATTCTGGGCAGAATTTGGAGGTGAAGTGGATAGGACTTTTGGATAGACTGATGTGAGGAGAGAGAGCAAATGCAGGACCCAGGATGACTCCGGAGCTTTGGCCTAGCACCTGGAAGGAGGATGTAACCATTTACTGGGATGGGGGCTTCTAAGGGTGAAAAAGGCTCAGGGGAGGTAGGAGGCATTTGCTGAGTTTGAGGCATCTTGCAGACATTTCATTGGAGATGTCAAGTGGGAGGCTAGATAGTCAAGTTGGGCATCCAAGGGAGATGAGCAAGTTAGAAAACGTGGGGAATTGTCAATGTAGATTGGCTGAGATCACCAGGGGAGTGGGGAAGGAGCAGGAGGGAAGGACCCTGAGGCCCAGCAGAGGAAATTGGAAGGAGCAGATGGGGAGATGGGAGGAGAGCCCGGTCGGCCGTGGGAAGACAGCCTGTGGGATAGGAGGTCAGGCGAGGTGATCATCCAGAATGAGATTCAGCTCCAGGGAGGTCATGGGTGACCTTGACGAGTAGTTAGGCAGCACGGGAAAGAGAAAAGTCTATGTGCAGAGAGAGAGAGAGAGAATGGGACAAGAGGACCTATAGATAGTGAATGTAGACAGTGCTTTCAAGAAATTGGGTGGTAGCTAGAGAGAGATGTGGGGCTAAGTGGTTTTTTTGGTTTGCGTCTTTGTTTTTCCAAGACAGAAGAAATTAGAGCAGTTTGTGTGATGGTGGCAATGATCCAGTAGATCACTGGTGCCGGAGAGAGAGGAGGGGTTGGCCATAGCCATGTGGAGGACAGTGCCTAACTGCTGAGGAGTGCTTGGGCTCACGTGCAGGGTGTGGGGGTGAGGGGTATGGGCGGTGTGAGGGGGCTGGGTGTGGGTGTTCCTTGCTGGTGGCCTCTCTTCTCAGGGACAGGAAACAAGGCCATCATCTGAAAGAAGATGGGGGGAGGTGGTGGAGGTTTGCTCCGAAGAGTCAGGCGTGACTGGAAGGTGGGAATGCAGTGGGATTCTGGGCAGCCTCTGGACTGGCTTGAAGTCAGCGGTGGGTCTGAAGCCAGGCCAGCCATCATGGGCGTGTGCTTTTCTGCAGCCATATGCAGCGCTCAGGTGCTGGTGGAGAGGGAACTGCATCTAAACGACTTTAACGTGGTACAAAGAGAAGTGAGGGTCTGAGGGTGGCTAGTAGGGTGCAGTGAGACGGAATTAGGGTTAATGGCCTGTGTTTCCTAGAAGGGCTGAGAATGAGGACGCTGGGGACATAGAGCTGGGGTGGGTAAGCAGGACTCTTGGGATTGAGATGACACAGGAGTTGTCATTGGTAAGGACAAGGTCTCTGGTGTGACCTTGGGAGAGGATGGGTTGCAGAATCACTGGGGTAGGGAAGGTCAGGGAACAGGATGCCAGGTTGGTCACTCTGGCTATGGAAATCACTGTAAATTAATACACCAGTGCTGGAGGGACTTGCAGTGATCCAGGGGCTGTAGTTTTCATGGAGTGAAGGGTTTTCAGGGGACAATAACAGGATAGGTTGTAGTTGTTATAGTTTAAGGGCATGAGCTCTGCAACTAGGATATTGTGTAGGGGGGAGGGAAGATGAAGAGGCCTTGAGAAACAAGCAGGACCCCTTTTTTCTGCCCAGCGAAGATGTGAGGATGTGGGTGAAACAGTCAAAATTGGAGAGTGCAGCAAGGAAGCGTGACCTCAGGGAAGGCAGAGGTCAGATAGAGCCAGGCTCACTTCTTAGGGACAGGTGGAGTGGAGCAGAGTGGTGAAGGAGTGGTAGGTGCTTGGTGTCCCCTCCATCCCCTTCCTTTTCCCATTGTAGAGGTCTTGTGCTCAGAGTGCACAATTTTTTTTTTTTTTTTTGAGACGGAGCCTCAAGCTACCCCCCTGGGTAGAGTGCCATGGCATCACAGCTCATAGCAACCTCCAACTCCTGGGCTCAAGAGAGTCTTCTGCCTCCGCCTCCCAAGTAGCTGGGACCACAGGCACCCGCCACAACGCCCAGCCATTTCTTGGTTGCAGCCATCATTGTTGTTTGGCGGACCTAGGCTGGGGATTTGAACCCGCCACCTTAGGTGTACATGGCTGGCCCCTTAGCCGATTGAGCCACAGACACCGAGCCTGCCCTGTTTTTTTTTATTTATTATTGAGACAGAATCTCAAGCTGTCGCCCTTGGTAGAGTGCTGAGGCATCATAGCACACAGCAACCTCCAACTCTTGGGCTCAAGTGACCCTTTTGCCTCAGTTTTTCTATTTTTAGTAGAGACAGTATCTCACCTTTGCTCAGGCTACTCTCAAACCCATGAGCTCAAGCAATCCACCTACCTCAGCTTCCCAGAGTGCTAGGACTATAAGCATGAGCCACCGCGCCTAGTCTAGAACCTACCTTATATTCTGTAGGGAAAATAGGGTATTGTCTCCAATGGGGAAACCAGGGATATGAAGGAGTAGGACAAATAGAAGAGACACGTTGGTTTGTGAGAGATCTTTATCCCAGAGCCAACAGGCATTTTTTTAGTGAGCGTGGTCAGGAGGCTTGCTTCTGGTCCTGACTCCATCTCATCTTTGACAAATCAAGATTACCCCTTCAGAACTTAGTTCCTCTTCAGTAAAATAAGTGTCATTCACTTAACAAATATTTACTTGGCTCGGTGCCTATAGCTCAAGTGGCTAGGGCGCCAACCAAATACACCAGAGTTGGTAGGTTCAAATCCAGCCTGCACCTGCCAATCAACAATGACAGCTACAAACAAAAAATGGCCAGGTGTTATGGCAGGCGCCTGTGGTCCCAGCTACTTGGGAGGCTGAGGCAAGAGACTTGCTTAAGCCTCAGAGTTCAAGGTTGCTGTGAGCTGTGACGCCATGACACTCTACCCAGGGCAATAGCTTGAGACTCTGTCTCAAAAAGAAAACAAAAACAACTATTTACTGAATATACTATGTGCTAGGCATTGTTCTAAGCTTCAGGATATAAAGGAGAGAACAAAACAGACACAGGGTGGCACCTGTGGTTCAGTGAGTAGGGTGCTGGCCCTATATACCGAGGAGGGGGCGTTCAAACCCAGCCCTGGCCAAATTGCAACAAAAAAATAGCCAGGTGTTGTGGCGGGTGCCTATAGTCTGTAGTCCCAGCTACTGTGGAGGCTGAGGGAAGAGAATTGCCTAAGCCCAGGAGTTGGAGGTTGCTGTGAGCTGTGTGACACCACAGCATTTTACTGAGGGCGATAAAGTGACTCTGTCTCTATAAAAAAAAAAACAAAAACTAGACACACATATATCCTTGCTCTCTTGGAGCCTGACAATTCTAACGACCCTCATATAGGAAAGAATAGAAGTAGTTTTCCAGGATCACATGTCAAATAGCAGTCTGTAGACAGAGCTCTCCCATGGCCTATTGTGTTCTCTATGGTCTCTCCATTCTTCTCTCTAATCCCATCATCTTCCTTTTTTAAAGTGCCAACTAAGGGTAGGGGGTGGCCCTGACAAGGATTGTCCCTAGTAGCATAGCACTGAGTCAGTTAACTTTGCCAACACAATGGTCGATAGAAAGACAGTTTTTGTCCTCTCTAGAGAATACAGTTTGCTTGTCATTGAGATAACTACATTCTTTTTTATTTCGTTTAGAGACAGGGTCTTGTTGTGTGGCCAGGGGTATAGTGGCTCTTCAGGCACAATTATAGCTCCCTGCAGCCCCATACACCTGGTTCAGGGGATCTTCTTCCCTTAATTTCTTGAGCAGCTGGAACTGTGGTGCACCCCACTGCTGCAGGCTCTTGATGCTGATTGACTGTAAAGGATTTTATTGTAAATAGACTTTTGTAGCACTAAGCAAATCCATTTGGTTTCTGGTGCTAGCTTTGTGAGTTTTAATTTTTTTTTTTTTTTGGAGACAGAGTCTCACTTTATCACCCTCAGTAGAGTACTGTTGCATCACAGCTCACAGCAATCTCAAACTCTTAGGCTTAAGTGATTCTCTTGCCTCAGCCTCCCAAGTAGCTGGGGCTACAGGCACCTGCCACAACTCCCAGCTATTTTTTGGTTGCAGTTGTTTAGCTGCCCCAGGCCGGGTTCAAACCCGCCGCCCTCAGTGTGTGTGGCTGATGCCATAACCACTGTGCTACTGGCACTGAGCCAGGCTGTTCTCAAACTCTTGAGCTGAAGCAGTCTACCTATCTTGGCTTTCTAGGGTGCGAGGATTACAGGTGTGAACCACCATGCCTGTCCTATTTTTGTTTTTGTTTTGTTTTTTAACTTTCGTGCCTGGTTCTTGCTCCCTGAGCTTCTGATTTAGTTGATCTACAGTTGTACTTCAGCATTGGAAATTTTATACATCTTCCTTGGTGACTCTAAAGGGTAGCAAGTATTGAGGAATAGTTATAGATAGGCAATTAAGTACCATCTGGTGGGCTGCTCTGCTGGTACTGCAGTCACGCACATTCTCAGAGGCACTACCTCTCTCTCACTTAGGCATGGCAATGACCAGCGCGTGTTCCGCCTAGAGTTTGTCTCAAACCAGGAATTCACTGAAAGTGAATTTATGAAATGGAAAGAAGCGGTAAGTGGCTAGAGACTACCTAGCAGTTGTTAATGAACACTGAGAGCATCTCTTTCCAAAATCTTTTACTAATAACCTTTTATCACGTTTTGGTCCAGATGTTCTCTGCTGGCATGCAGTTGCCTACCCTAGATGAAATCAATAAAAAGGAATTATCTATTAAAGAAGCTCTTAATTATAAATTCAATGATCAGGACATTGAAGAGGTAAGAAACCTAATACTCCACAGCCTGGAGGTTCATCAAGAACCAGTGTTTAGAGAAGATTGTGATTTTCTTTTCTTTTCTTTCCCTGTATCCTGACATTTTTAATTATGCATGAAGATAACGGAATATGAATAGTGGTATCTTACTATGTAGAGTTCATCAAGTTTTTCTCTGTACATTCTAATCTACAGATGGGACTATATAGATTAAAAATGCATTCATGGTTCAGATGAGGCTACATAGACTGAAGTGTACGCAGGGATCTGTAATCAGCTAGAATTGGTCCTTCAAGAGTTTTCTTACTCCAAAACATTTTGGTAAAATTATTTGATCTCTATTCTCTTGGACAGTGGGCAGCCTTACAGTACCAGGCCCTTGGGCTGCTGCTGTTTATTGGTGCATGTTCCTTCAGACTGTCCCAGAAGAATCTCCGTGACCCTGGAAGCAGCATAGTATCCCTTGGAATGAACTCGCTTTCTCTCTCTCTCTCTCTCTCTCTCTCTCTCTCTCTCTGGGACATGACACTGCTATAGGAAGAGCAGCCCCCTTTTAATTAGCTGCTTTCGTCCAAAATGGGTTTATTTAGCCTGTCTACAAAAATTGTTTAGGAATACCTCATTGGTGGTATCTCCTCTCTGGTACAGATTGTAAAAGAGAAAGAAAGGTTCAGAAAAGCTCCACCCAACTATGCTATGAAGAAGACTCAGCTGCTAAAGGAAAAGGTAAGGACTTCCATTCGTGACTCCTTCCCCATCCTGTGAGAAGATGTAGAAATCAAATGTGTTCATCCCCTGCCAAGTTAGTGGTAGCAGTACTGGGAGAAAAAAATCTGGGCTTGATTATAACCAACACAGTGTGTTCTTGGCACCCAGGCAGCATTCCTTGGCCATTTTCCTTTCTGTAGATTAAAACTGATCTTATTTGTTGCATTCTCCTTTCTTTCTAGTCACTTTAGTTTTGTGTATAACAAAATAGACCTTGAGATATAATTCAGTACTGAGTCTGTACATTGTCCAGCCCAGCTGCTGCTGGTGGTTTTGCACTCTTTATACCAGAATGGCATGAGCCTTATTATGGTGGCTTGACCATATGGATCCTGGGTTCCAAGGTAAATGTTATATATGACTACCAGCAGGGGCCCAGAGCCAGGTAGCTATATGGGAAGGTGTTACTACTATACTGTATACTTCTGCAACAAAAATTATAGTTTGTATTCGTAAAGTACTTCTTCAGTATTCTTTCACATCTCCCTCACTTGTTCATTACATGAGATTTCTTGCCTGTGCTGGAAGTAAACTCACACATCTCCCTGCTCACAGGCCATGGCTGAGGACCTGGGGGATCAGGACAAGGCCAAACAAATCCAGGACCAGCTGAATGAGCTGGAGGAGCGGGCAGAGGCCCTGGACCGCCAGCGGACCAAGAACATATCTGCTATCAGGTGTGTTACTAAGCACGATTCAATTGGTTCCCTAGTCTTGACCCACAGACCTTAGCCAAAATTATTTGGCAAGTGTGTGACCTGTACATGCTGTGCTGTGTTGATACACAGAGCTCTGGGGTCGGGGACTTGATGACTCCCTTCCTCTTCTCACCCCACAGTTACATCAACCAGCGGAACCGAGAGTGGAACATTGTGGAGTCTGAGAAGGCGCTGGTGGTAAGTAAGACAACTTTATCTGAATTACTAAAAAAAAATTATAAGATGATATGAAATCTTTTCTACATCTTGCTCAAGTGTATTTTTTAAATTAGTGAAATAACATATACATGTAGCATATACATGGTCTTTCTATATGCCCCTGTACACACATATAATTTACTAATTTATAATAAAAAGCAGAAGTCTTACCCTCCCCACCATTAGATTCTACTCCACAGCTGCTCATTTTTATCATTTTCTGCTTTTTGGTTGTTACTGCCGTAACTACTCTGGTGTTCTTAAAAGGAAAAGGATAATAGCTTTTTATTTCTTTCAGTCTCTTATAAAGACTCTTATTTACATGTGAGCTTATGATGAATGAGAGGAGGGGGAATGGAGATGCAGTCCTGCAGTGCATGCTGTCTGTTTCAGGCTGAAAGTCACAACATGAAAAACCAACAAATGGATCCTTTTACTCGGCGGCAGTGCAAACCTACCATCGTTTCTAATGTGAGTGCCTAAAGAGGACGTTTTTAGTCAGGACCTAGATTCTAGGACATAAAATGAATTCCATTAGGAAATTAATAAAGAAGTTAAAAATAATGTTTTCTTAGCCGGGATTTGCTTGTCTGAAGCTCTTGGGTCTGGATACTTCCTTTTTTATCTCACTATAGGGCATATATAAGTAGTGAAGACCTGGCATGAATTCATAAAAGCCTAGGAGACTACCTACACACACACCAGGGTGGGCTTACAGTACAGTAGATAATGTGTCCATTAGCTAGGGCCTGACTGGGCTTGGCTTTTTTTTTTTTTTTTTTTGTAGCGACAGAGTCTTACTTTATTGCCCTCAGTAGAGTGCTGTGCTGTCACACAGCTCACAGCAACCTCCAACTCTTTGGGCTTAGGCGATTCTGTTGCCTCAGCCTCCTGAGTAGCTGGGACTACAGGCGCCCACCATAACACCCAGCTATTTTTTGTTACAGTTTGGCTGGGGCCAGGTTTGGACCAGCCACCCTTGGTATATGGGGCCAGTGCCCTACCCACTGAGCCACAGGCGCTGCCCTGGGCTTGGCTTTAAAGCTTTTAATTGCCCTTTTATTGTTATCTTGAGGGAAACCCCACTGAGCTGCTATTGGGTTTGCTATGGTGCCTGTGATGTTAGTATGGTAGGTGGGAAGAAATCTGGCAGTAGGACTGTGAGTGTTGAATAATCTCTAAAATAACTTATTTTTTCTCAGTCCAGAGACCCAGCTGTTCAAGCTGCCATCTTGGCCCAGCTGAATGCAAAATATGGTTCTGGAGCACTACCAGATGCTCCAAAGGAAATGAGCAAGGCAAGTGCAGTACCACCCTGTGGCCTGCAGGCCTGGACTGCTGGCCGGGATGCCATGCAAGCTCCTTGCCCAGTTCAGGCTTGATTTACCTGGAGGAATATGGAGTCCACTTGCAGTTCTCTATCCTTTCCTATTGTCTACAAATGTAATCAGCCACTACTGAATTTTTGTTGAACAACTAAATCCTAAAACTAATAGCACTACTTCCCTAGGGCCTTGACTGTTTAGGCAGCTGACTTGTAGCCCTGTTTGCCGTATTTTCTCCTATGCAAAATTCCTGGACCTACTTCACAGGATAATCAGCAGGAACAGTTGTCATATAAGAATTAGATGTAAAAGTGAAAGCTCTTTGAAGACAAAAATGGTAAATTTAGAAGCCATTTTCTACCTAACTTAGGACATTTCCTATATAGCCTAAACTGTCTCAGGAATTCCTGAAATTTTAGGTCAGAAGGTGGCCTTTTGTCTTACGTCCATCCTGTCTACCCTTATTCCACAGATATGAGCCTACCTTCTCTTTGCTTTTAGCCTTCAGAAGGCTATGTTCTTTGTCTGTGGCCTCGCCTCAGAGAAGGAATCGGAAAAGGGCCTTAGTAGGAAAATCTAATGAACTTGAGTAAGAGCTTTTACCATTAGTGGCTGCTGCTACTTTAAATCCACTTGCATTTATACTCTTATAATTAGCTTTTCTTTTCACATTGCAGGGTCAGGGCAAAGATAAAGATTTGAATTCTAAGTCAGCCAGTGACCTCTCAGAAGATCTGTTCAAAGTACATGATTTTGATGTGAAGATTGATTTACAAGTTCCCAGCTCAGGTAAGTGAAGTTGAGGGGACAAGATGGATCCTTGGCTCTTGGGCAGCAAGGAGGACTGATTTTAGGGAAGAAATGAGGGTGTCTACTCATCAGTATGTATAGAGGCATACTAAAGGATGAGGCAGCTCGGCGCCTGTGGTTCAAGTGGCTAAGGTGCCAGCCACCTACACCTAAGGTGGCAGGTTCGAATCCAGCCCCGGACCCGCCAAACAACAATGACAGCTGCAATCAAAAAATCGCCAGGCATTGTGGTGGGCGCCTGTGGTCCCAGCTACTTGGGAGACTGAGGCAGGAGGTTCGCTTGAGCCCAGGAGTTGGAGGTTGCTATGAGCTGTGATGTCACAGCACTTTACCCAGGGCGACAGCTTGAGGCTCTGTCTCAAAAAAAAAAAAAAAAAAAAAGATGAGACACAAGACTGAAAGAACTCTGTAAGTACGTCAGGTGCCAATTTTTTCTTCTTTCTCACAGAATCCAAGGCTTTGGCCATCACCTCCAAAGCTCCGCCAGCCAAGGATGGGGCTCCAAGGAGATCTCTGAACTTAGAAGACTACAAGAAACGACGAGGGCTTATTTGAGTGCACCCAGCCTGCTGCTTCTGACCCTGCATGCCCTATCACAGTGTCCCACCTTTCCTCTTTTCCTTTGATTTGCCCTTTTCGGGCTGGAGCAGCAGTAGAACTGGGAAGAGACTGCAAACTGCCAGTTATCTGTAATATAAACCATTTGCTGTATAGACCTCCCTTGTCTACACACCATCTCCTACCAGCCCTGTGGGCCCTACCCAGTATGGATCTGGGCTCGTGGGCATTATCCATGTCTTTAGATTTGTGTTTGCTTTTTCTTTTTTTTTTTTGTTTTGTTTTTTGTTTGTTTGTTTTCTTTTTAACCAGCACAGTTCATTGGCCACTCTGCACGCATTCAGTATTACCATGGAGCTGGGATTCTTGCTGGAGCCCCTGGTGGCAATAGCAGCAGCACTGGGCGGTCTCCTCTTGCAGACTGCCTTGGACCCATCCATTGAACATTGGCACCTGACCCTGTGGAGGGAGTGGGGATTGGGCACCTGCAGTCCTCCTTCCTCTCGCCTCATCTTTCTCTTCTTCCCATCTCTGTGGAAGAGGGGCTTTCAAAAACCAGTTTAGTTTCCAAAAGTGTACATTTGTGGGGAGGGTGGGGGGGGTCTAATTTGAGAGAGAGAGAGTGTATGTATGTGTATGTGTGTGGATTTTTTTATCATTTTTTTAAAATGCAGTACTCTTTGTATCAGTCTGTCATGGGTCTATAGCTGTTTCAGATTTTTTTCAGCTGTACTTGAGCATCTGAAACTGCAAGAAAGAAACTCATTAAATGTGATTCTTCTTACTAAACAGGCCTGACTGCTGTAGCTGTGTAACTTCCCCTCCCCCACCTCCTCTTCCCCATCACCTCCCACCTTGGAGAAAATTCCCCAGTTTAGCCCCCTGCCCTGCAGGCTGTGTCCTGGAAGGTGGGAGGGAAACCCAGGGCCAGGTACCAGGGAGGGCAGTGAAGGTGTCTTACTCACCCCATGTACAGCCCACAGCTTCTTGGCCAAACATAGATATGTCTTTTTCTCACTCAGTATACCTGTCTCTTCCTAGTGATTCTGTTTTGCTGTTTTGGCAAGAATAACATTTTGTTTTTTAAAAGAAATTATTCAACATGAATGTGGAGAGTAAACACAAAAAGATATAGGTTGCAAGTGTTACGAGCATGTGCAGTTTGTGTGTGTGTGTACATATATATATGGCAAGCATATATATTGTTGTGCAGTGGGGGTGGAGCCAGCAAAGGGGTGTGTGTGTCTTTATGAAATGTTTGAAAGAGATAAGCTGACTGCTTGATAATCATTCTCAGGTGTAAAGCTCCAAGTGTAAATAAGAGTGGCATTTAACAAATCTTTTCAGAACAAAGTACAGCTGACTATATATACCAAGAACTAAGCTAAAGGAACAGCTGAGAGCTGCCGATTTCCACAAGAGGGAGAGGAATCTGAAAGTTCTGCTTTGTACTTCTTCACCCTACTTTTGTATAAGGAAGGGGGATGATGGAAATCATGGAGTTAAGTCGTATTTAAACATAAAAATGAACTTGGTAACTCTTCTGAGTTTAGTAGAGCCTCACTGTTGCTTTAACTTAGTTTACATTTTTTTATTTTTTAAAAAGCAGCAAAGGATGGTTTTAAAAGTATTGTGACTGTGTAAAATTGATAAATATGACTGTAACACAGCTATGTGGTAGCTGTGACACAGTTCAGTTGGGCAAAGGAGTGGTGATGGACTCGTTAAAATCATATATACTTGAATAGTCCATTGACCAGAACTCTTTATAGACTATTGTGTAAATGTGGAATCACAGACTGTTAAACATTGCCTGGACTCCAGCAGAGTCCTGGAGCCACTGGGACCTCTCCTATCATGATGAACTTGGACTTTTTTCTTTATGGTTTTAAATGACATAAAATCATAGAATCCAGATAATTTGCTGGAGTCATTCTTATCCACCATGTAGATCTGTATTTAGTATCATTTGGATTTGGAGAAGTGTCAATTACATTATGGCTGTGTAATAAAATTTTTATTAAAACTGCATCACACTGTAGCCACTTTGCCACTACATCCCCACATGCAGCTCCTGGAACCATTCTGAGATGCCAAAGCACAGAGCAGGGAGAAAATCAAGCCAAAGAAGACTGAAATTTAACTTACCACCTCAGTGACCTACTTGGCAAATGAAATCAAGACTGAGGACTTGTCTCCAGTCTCAGCTGAGGCAGGGCCTCTGAATCAAGTTCTTGGCCAGGCATAAGACATTGGCTTTGTCCTACCAGCTAGGGTTTCTTTTTCTTTTCTTTTTTTTTTTTTTTGAGACAGACCCTCAAGCTGTCACCCTGGGTAGAGTGCTGTAGCATCACAGCTCACAGCAACCTCCAACTCCTGGGCTCAAATGAGTCTCCTGTCTCCACCTCCCAAGTAGCTGGGATTACAGATGCCCACCACAACACCTGGCTGTTTATTGGTTGCAGCTGTTGTCGTTTGGCGGGCCCAGGCTGGATTCAAACCTGCCAGCTCAGCTGTATGTGGCTGGCGCCTTAGCCGTTTGAGCCACAGGTGCCGAGCCCCAGCTAGGGTTTCTTACAGTATTTCTTGTACAGGGGAATTGCTTCAGTGGGCCCCTCCTTCCTCCCAGTATGGTTTCAGCATTGAAGGGTGTGGCACCCAAGATTGTTTTATACATTTTTCAGTTCCTTTAAGAAGCAAAAAAAAACACAGGGTCCATATTCCTAGTTCATGATGATATAGGGCTGTCTTGCTTCCAACAAGTTCAAGGAAAGTCTACTGCCTACAACTTCTCTTAAAAAAAGAATGTTTTTGTTTTTGTTTCTGTGAAGTCCTGACTTGTCATTCAAAACTGTACAGAGATTTGTAAATAAATTTTATGCCATTTTGACAAGAGGATCAGATTTAGTCCAAAGATTGCATCCTGAGGGGCAATTCTCGAAGCCATGTTTTGGAAGTCCAAAAGAACCTCTCTTGCTCTTTTTCCTTCCCCTATATCCCCCAAAGTGAAAGCAGCTGTCATTAATTCCAGCAGCCTGGTTCCACAGTAGCCTCTCTTGTAGAGTAGTTGCCTAGACCAGGGCATCCTCCAATTGCCCTGATTTCTTTTCTTTTTTTTTTTTTTTTGAGACAGAGCCTCAAGCTGTCACCTGGGTAGGGTGCTATGGCATCACAGCTCACAGCAACCTCCAACTCCTGGGCTCAAGCCTCCCAAGTAGCTGGGACCACAGGCACCCGCCACAACACCTGGCTTTTTTTTTTTTTTTTTGGTTGCAGCCATCATTGTTTGGCGGGCCCGGGCTGGATTCCAACTCGCCGCCCTAGGTGTATGTATGTGACTGGCGTC
>CAUYQV010115929.1:0-24436 GCA_963574575.1 Galagoides demidoff
AAAACAATAACTGAGAAAATGACATGAAGGCTGTGTTGATCAGTTTGATGGAAGTATTTCGGATTGCATGTGAAAACCCCACACTGTACCCCAGAAGTGCATTAATGTACATAGTTACCATTCAATAAAAAAAAAAAACAAAACTAAAAAAAAAAAAAAAGAAGTAAGTAATGGCTGACTCTTGACAGGTGAATCAGTGAGCAGACCCAGCAGCTCCTCCAACCACCGGGGCCCTGTCCCTCCTACCACCACCCGCCTGTGTTTTTACATACAAGAATCACCTTTGGAAAAGCACTCATGAGAGTTAAAACTCACAGGGTTTCTTTTTTTCTTTTCCAAACCATGTGTGGAAAGGCTTAGAACGCTTCCTCTTGCTTGCTTTTCTCCGATTCCTTGCTTTGGGTGCTCTCAGAAAAACAAAGCCGCTGTCTGGCTTAGGTTCCTGGGACTTCATTCCATTTGTCCTTGGGAGAAGAATCAGAGGTGACATTTGGTCAGATGTTCACTGGGAGTGGCCATTCCTGCCTCCCAAGTCTCACCAGGGTGGGGGAGAGATGGGTTCATCAAGGGTGGGGTGTGAGCAGTTGGCTGGGATTCTGGCCGTCCTGAGCCAAGGCCATCTCAGCCTGTGTCAGACAAGGTCAAGCAACAGTTCTAAGTCAGGTGCAGAGTAAACAAATGTAAATGTTAACTACGATGATTTACGGCTGAATTTCATTAAGTTCTTCCTCAGGAGGCGAGCATTTTATGAGACACTGGGGACCCGTAGTGTGGGTCAGAGGTAGTTCTCAAACAAGACATATTGTAGCTATTTTCTCACACACCCGGCTTTTGTTGGGATTCAGAGCCGGACAAAAATCTACTTTGGGTGGAAAGTGTTACCTAATTACCTGGGTGGCACTTCCCGGGCAGGAAGGGGTCAGGTGCTTCTGAAACTAGGGGAGGTCACACAGGTGCCTGGCTGGACATGGACCCAGGCGACCGTCAGCGTTTGCCTGCCCGGATTCTAAATGTGAACTTAATGGAAATTAATTCATTTATTCCAGCTTTATTTGGAAACTTTCCTCATTTGCTTTCAGAACCGGTCGTCTCCCAAGTAGAGTTAAACTGAATCTCCATGACACCAGCTGAAAGCGGCAGCAGTTGAGTGAGGGAAACAGTCTTTAGCCAGGGGTCTCCATGAGACCTTGCTGGGGGGCAGCCTCTGACAGTGTCGCCACATGCAGACTTCGCCACCTCCCCTGCCAGCTGATCACAGTTTGATGGCGCAGGCTGGATGCTGGGGTGAAGCTTAACTGGAAGTTTCTACTTCAACTGACTTAAGAAGATAAAACTCCCTGAGTGTTGCCTCTTCCACCAGCCCCTATGCCCTGAGCACTGCTCTTCTCTGCCTGGCTTTCACATTTAGGAAGCTTCACACATCTTTTGGCCCTAGGTAGCCCCATCCTCCTGTGGCCTTGGGAGCTCCTGGATCTGGGCATCCCCCAGTACCCCCTCCTTCCTCCACTCCGCAAGGTAAGGGCACCCTCTGAACTGCCTCCCGCCCTCTCCCTGACAATCAAACTCTTGGAGAGAAAACTGGAGGCATCAAAAGGATGTGTCTGGAGTTTACTGGCTGCCCAGAAGGCGGGGAGGGGAAATGCAGGTACTCCTTAACGGTTTCAGTTTCTGTTCTGGGGAATGGGAAAGTATTGGAAACGGGATGAAGGCTTCATGACATTGTGACTAAAATCAATGACACTGAAATGCATACTTAAAATGGGAAATTCAGGTGATATGTCAGGCAGTAGAGCCTCTGTGAGTTGACCACCTAAGGGACTGTGACACACTGGTCAACTTACAGAGGTGGTCATCATAAGGAAGTAGGCCTGCTGGGCTGATATGTACATGTGGTCATGTCCAGTCTATGAAAATTAGGTCAATTTAAGGAGGTGATCAGTGTATGGAGATGGTCAACTATGGAGGTTCTAATGCATATATTTTAGCAAATTTTTAAAAAATTAAGGAAAAAATGTGCCCAAGTCATGGTCCATAATGTCCCTGAATTTGCAAAAATGACCCAAATCCATACCTTCCTAGGGGAAGCATTTCCTGGGGTTACTTCCACTCCATTTGAGGTCTTGAGTCAGCTGGGCAACCCACCAGAGACCTTTGTCAATCTCCAGGGTAGCCAGACAGGGTGGCACTCTTGGTGCCTGAGAGGCCATCTCTAAAAGACATTGTGGAACCCCCACGGGAGCTCGTTGGGCAGGGTGGATGCACGGGGGCTGCCAGGGATCCGGTCTGTGCAGGTGCCAGTGTGTGCCATCCTCCCCGATCAGATCAGGTGCGTAAGTCCTGGCCCCAAATTGGGAGCATGATGCCTTCATGGGGATGAGTTTCAGCAAGAACTGAAAAGCACATTTGTGCTGTCACCATGTTCACTTAAAGTTTGACTTTGATGCTGTTAACAGGTAAAATAATGAGAATTAAGGCAGCCCCAGAAAGGCTTTATGTGGACAGCCTCATCTGGAGTCGAGAGAGATGTTCCTCTGCAAGTTCATGGGCGACGCAGTGATGAGGACGCATCAGGGGCTCTGGTCCCCAAGCTTGGTTCCCTGCTTTCTTCTGGCCGCGGCTTCCTTCCAGCTCACCCCGCTGTGAACTTATTAAGGACTGCTATGGCGGCTCAGGGCCGAATCTGTCCCAAGTAGGCTTATCAGTGGCAGATTGCAGAATCCTATGAAATGCACATTTTTACTACCATTTCCCACCTTGGAATAAAGCAGAAAACAAAAGAAAAGAAGAGAAAAGAAAGTTCCAGTACATTTGGATGAAGAAACCTGAACTTAACTGGGAACCAGAGTCAGAAAACATGGGGTGAGACTAGGTCTTCCTAATTAAAATGATACATAGGCACTGACAGAATTTAAAATTTCGGGATACCTTAAAAAATTTTTTTTAAAAATAGTTTGCCTTCCGGATTCCTGGTGCAGAAGATTGTTTTAGGAATTGTTTTTGGTCCCACAAGTCAGCTAACCTTTCAAATGAGATTAAAATCTTTGGGTTTGGTAAAGTTTGCATGAATATTTTACATGGATCCATCTTTAATTAGGTTATAACATTAGAAAGTGCCGCACAGCCTTCCCTTTCCACAAATTAGACCTGCGCCCCACAAACAAATTAATTTGTGTCTCAGGGTTTTGACTAGGCCTCTCGGCTCCCCTCCCGCCTCACAAGTACTCCTGACCCTCTGGATTTCAAATGCCTGAGGGTAAAAAGCAATTATAAAAACATGCCTCTCCCAGATCAGCTTTCCTCTCTGCCTTCTCTCTGTTTTATTGATGGGAGATTGAAGGAAGATTCAAATCAGCCATCCTTCAATTCCTCACCAGCAGCAAAATGCAGAAATCATTAGCTTTTCCTGTGTAGAAGACTTTGTCCTGCCTTATTATTCAAAACTGCTTGCTTGTATGACTCAAAAAGGGCATGTTGAATATTTATTTCTAATTTTCAGCACTGGTAAATATTATATCACTTTGTTCCCAATGTTCTTTTTATTTTGCAAATTTTACAGCAATTAATTAATGCAGCACTGTTATTAGCAGCTTCTTCCCCTGCCTGCATTTAAGCAGCAGCACTGTTATTAGCAGCTTCTTTCACTGCCTGCATTTAAGATGACATGGCTCATAAGGACTTTGTTGGGGAGATTTCACAGGCCGGCTGCGTCTGAATTGTGAGATCAGTTCTAGGTGAATAGGAGCTTGTCCTCGGTGGAGAAAGCTTTTATTGCAACTAGAACGCTATATTGCAAACCTTGCCTTGTACCACCACAGCTGATTTTATTTAGTTACAGCTACTGTCACCTCCCCCACTCTTCCAGATGAAAAAATAAAAAGGAAAAGAGAAAGAAACTTAGCGTAAACAATAACTAGTCATCTGATTTTAAGCAAAGTGAAAAATAAGGATTTGTATTCTGGCGAGGAGAAAAGAAAGGTGATGTCGTTCACTGCTACCAGGGGTCACCCCAGAGGAAGGCAGAATAGTGAAAAGGATTTTCATCATTTGGCAATATGTTTCTATTTATTCATAAGGCTAATTCTAAATGCTGCTATTCTGATTTTATTGGTGATATAATTTTCTATCTTGTAGAAATCTGAATTCTATTGATCAATAAAAAATAATAAATACGTAATTGTAAGGAGGAAAACTATAATGTTCTTTCCGGCCAACTCAGTTAATCTTGATATCTACAGGTAAGCACTACAGTCGAGGCAAAAGTATGTCTTTTAAAAAAATGAATCTTAAAATCGCCCTCATTTCATTTGAAAGGCACTCGTTTGAAACCTCTGAGACAGCCAGGCCTAGGGTGATTGTCGGGGCTCTAGAAGCGGTGGGTTGTGTGGCGACCAGGGCCAAGATCCCCTTTGATGAGTTTGGTGATACAATGGCGATGTCAGAGCCAGGACAGTGGCCTGAGGTTGACCTGTGCAGTGGGAGCACGTTTGAGACAGAGGAGCCCCTGAGTGTTTATAGAAAGAGAGAAAAGGGACAGAGGTGGCCCTGAGAGAGCAAAGAAAGTCACCCCTGCAGAAAGATTCCAAGACACTGGGAAGGAAGGTCCTGGGGCTCTCCCTGAGCAACGTGGCTGATGGTGGATCACGGCCTTCCCGTCCAGGACCTAGAGCAGGTTGTAATAACAGTGGTTTACATTTGCGGTTTCCTTGGCCCCTGCCAAAGATGGGTGCCCCACTATGGAATTGTCACGGCAGCCCTGTGAGGTCTGCACAGCTCCACCGGCTTCTTACTGCTGAGGGAGGAAGGCTCTGGAAGGAATAGCAGCTGCCTTCAGACCCTCAGCTAGCAAGGCTGGACCCTGTGTCCAAGCTGCTTCTGGAATCCACATGAACCCATCCCCAGGATGGGCTGCCCACACTGCCCATCTCCAAGAGGCCAAGTGGGCTGTGGTGGGTGGCATTCCCATGTGGGCAGGTCACACACTGCACTCAAGGACATACTAATTACACATTCATAAGTGGGGGAGGGACTAGGGCCCAGTCCTGTGGGTGGGCTGGGTGGTCCCAGAGAAGGTAAGAAAAAAAGTAAGACCAGCCCCACCTGGGATGAACCTGCACAGTCTTTACTGCTGACATCAGTTCCCCAGGGCGAGGCGATGAGGAAGGCGCCTTCCCTGTCCACCCTGGCATGGCAGAGCCAGGGAACAGCCCTGCACTCACTGTCCCTCCCCCCAACCCCCCCAGCACTGTCTCCAGGGTTGGAGCTGGAGCAATTTCATCGAACTGCAATTTTAAATAGCCAGTGCTTTATTTTTGGAATCCCAGAATGTGAGCCGGGTTTAATGAACCTAAAGCTATAATGTTTTACTTCTCCTTTGATAAAAATTTGTATTTCATATTTTAAAAATTGCACTCATTCTGCCAGTTGGCGTTACCAGCCAAGCATGACCCATTCGTGCGACATTCACAAACTGTACTTTTTCCTGGTCACGACGTCTTTGTAATAGTTTAGCCATATGCTGGAAAGTCAGAGTGGCGTTGGACTCCTGTCCAGGTGGCTCGCCCATGAATTAGAGGGGCTGGAAGCTCTGGATTCCCCAAGTGTAGAGGGATCAATTCATATGCTCAAAGCCCATATGTTTGGAAGACTGAATTCCAAGTAGGCGACCAAAGACAAGATCTCCTGAACTCCACCTCTGAGTTATTTAGGGAAACTGGGGGATGACTTTCTTTATATCTCAAAGCTATTTTCTGGAACATATTGTTGAAGCATAGACACCTATAACAATTTGAAGAAGAAAATAAGTATTTGGGGCTTACTAAAGCAAAATAACTATTTATTTTTCCCCATGAAATTGTGCTTTTTGATTTTGCAAAGATGAGGCATGTTACATAGCTGCCTTACAACATTTATCTCATGACAAACTGTGAACTTCTCTTAACGCCATTATTTAAGCCACTCCATTCTGTTGATAATCTAGGCTGTTGCTTAATCATTACATTTTTGTTCTAATCTATACCCTCTTTGAGGAAGATCACTTTAACTCAATCCGTATGCATGTGTCCATGACTATTTGCTTGGGGTACATTTCCAGAAGTGAAATTGCACTTGATCTTTCTTGCCAAAATACCTTCTAGAAATGTACCAATTTATCCTGCCAATGGCAGTGCATAAGAATGTTTTTTCCCTGCACTCTTTTCTTACCAGGAACTGTCTGTCTACTGATGGGGCTCAGAAATATTTTCTGAGGCCTCCGATGCCAAAGTTCTTCTCCAACCTTCTCCTGTTCTCCTATTTCATAGTTCCATTCTTATCCAAGGCTTACTACGGAGACCAGAATCCCTCTTCCCAAGGTGGATCATAAAAGCCAGAATCCCCTTTTCAGAAAGCCAGCCATAAAACCTAAAATAATTCTGCGTAAAAACTGACCACAAAGAAATTACCTTATCTACCTCATTTGACTGTAGAGCATAAGACCCCCATTCTGGAGAGGGTCGTGCCTCCCTCCTGGAAGGAAGAACGTGGTTCAGGGAGGCCAAGAAGAACAGAGACAGACGGGCTTTGCTGGGCTCTCACACTTAAACCATCAACATTAGATGGAACAGTTTTTGTCCAATGGTATTTCTACATGGCTGTCCATACTTTGTTGAACCTAAGCATAAAATTGGCAATTTCCCCTGTATTTCTGGGTCTTCACTCTGAAGGCTTTGTGTGTGCATGTTAAATAACTTAGCACGACTTTTCTCCTATTAGTCAATATGCCTCATGTCAGTCCTCATTATCAGTGAACCTTTAGGGGACCAAGAGCCTGGTCCTTACACTTCCTATCTACCTACCCACCTACCTACATAATATTTTCTCTCTTTCTACCTATCTGCAGTTTGTCCATCCTTGTGTCTACCACCTACCTACCACTCCTGTACACATCTGTCCATCTACCTATCTACTGTCCTGTTATTCATCTGTCTGTGTATCTATCTAAGAACCATTCACTCATTCATTCTTTCATCCATCCACTCATCCATCACTTCATCCATCGATCCACCTACCCATCCACCCTTTCATCCATCCATCCATCCATTAATCCACCCATCCATCCATCTATCCATCAATCCATCAATCCATCCATCCCTCCCTCCATCCATCCATCCATCCATCCATCCATCCACCCACCCATCCACCCTTTCATCCATCCATCCATCCACCTACCCACCACCCATCCATCCATCCATCCATCCATCCATCCACCCACCCATCTATCCATCCATCCATCCATCCATCCACCAACCCATCTATCCATCCATCCACCCACCCTTGCATCCACCCGCCCATCCATCCATCCATCTACCCATGCATCCATCAATCCACCTGCCCATCAGTTCATCCACCCACCCACCCATCTACCCATCTATCCATCCCCCTACCCAACCACTCAGTCACCCATCCAATGATCTTATATGTTTGCGGGTTTAACAGATGACAGTGGTTTAAATTTGCATCTTTGAGTATTACAGGTTTATTAACAATTTGTGATTACGCTTGATATCTCGTTTGTATCTCCTATCCATGTATCCACTGAGGTTTTATTTCTTATCAATTTTTAAAAGTGCTACTTTTGTATTTTAACATCCACATTTTTTCTGATTGCCATTTGCATGTTTACTCTCCCTGTTATTTTTCCTCACCAGCAGTGTGACATCTTTATGCAGTTGAATGGACTTGTCTTTTCCTTCATAATTTTGTTTTGGTGTCATCTGCAGATAGGTGTCTTCATTCTCAGATTGTATGGATATTTTTACAGAGCACTTTCTTCTGTTTTCTGGTTTTATGATAAATTTGAATCCCTCTGGAACTTATCTGAGATATGGATTTTTTTTTGATGAGTAGTAATTTCTCCCAATACCATTTATTTCATCTTGATTTGAATTATATTTTTGGATCTTTTCCAAGATGTCTTATTCTGCCCTTGGTATCCGTCTCTCTCCCAGTAAAACATTGTCCCTATTCTTACATAGATAATTCCTCCTCATTCTCATTCTTTATCTTAATGTTATTTTTATCAAATGAATACCAGTATTACTTTGTAATTTAAAAATATTTCTGTCAGAAATTTTGTTGTAATTGTGTTGAAATTTTAGATTAATTTGGAGGAAAGATTGGCTTCCTTAGAGTTAGGGGTCAGATCACATCGTTTTCACAGATTTTATAGATTCTTTATTGATTTTTAGTTATTTTATATCTTTTTTTCTTAAGTGACCTTCACATTTCTCTTCAACCCATAATATGAAAAAATAAATTTTTACCACACTTCAAGTTTTTTCTTCTTTTTACCCACTTTTCACTTTCAAATTTTTGTATTAAGATAATAATTTCTATTATTATTACTACATTATCTTACATTGTTTTTGTACCTTCAACAGTTTTTTTTTTGCATTGTAATCAGTTTCATTATCACGTTAAAACTATTTACACATTAACTGTTGAAGTTTTGGTAGTTTTCTGCCCTTCATTTTTTATGCTATTAACCTTTTCCTGAAATAATTATTCTGATTTATTTTCGACTTACTTAAGTTCATCTTTGAATGATTTTCTTTTAGAAAGTATAATTTCTAAATCGTAAAAGTGATAGCTTTGGTACTAATATATAATTTCCCTTGAAATACATAATTTCCACCAGGACTTTGTAGATGATGTTCTGTTTTGTTCTGGCATTTAGTATCTCTGAGGACAAATTGATTTGTTATTATTAGTGATAGTATACATAATTTTCTTTTTTTTGTCTCAGCATAGACAACAGGAATATTTAAATGTGCACACCTGGTCTAGGCAGATTATGTATTATTGTTTTAATTATTATTATTTGGGGGCTGGGTAATTTATTCTCTGTAAAAACATACATCTGAGGGGACAATATTCTTTATCTCAAGGATGTTCTTCACTGATTCCCCTCCTCTCATGCCTCTGGAGCTCCTGTCACACAGGAGTGGAATTCCCTGAAGCGTCGTCCATTGGTCACATTTCTTTTTTCTCACATTTGCCTCTTTATAACATAGCTTTAAAATCTAGGAAAATAAAAATAATTTAAAAATCATATGCTGTTTTCCAGATTTTCTAATATGCTCTTTGCTAGTTCCCTTATCAAAACATCCTTTCCCTTCCCTGTCCAGAGATGAACACCCCTTGCAGCATGGAGCTGAGAGGCAGCTCATGGTGGAATACTCTGTGGTGGAAAGACCGTAGGGTGGTCCAGGGGTCATGTCTGCTTAATTCCCCCTCAGGTATGGACAGGAACTTGCCATTGATCCACAGGACGTGGGAAAGGTGATGGGTTCTACACCTCTTATTCCGTTACATTGTATGCTGAAGGTGAGGGATGGCATTCCCTGACCCATGAGGAAACTTTCTGCCAACCTTCTGGAACCCTGAGTGGAGGACCCTGCCAAGCTGTGCTCAGACCCTCCAGACCCACAGAAACTGTGCGTTACAAAGTGTGTGTGTATTTATAAGTTACTAAAGTTGTGGTAATTTGTTACACAGCAATAGAAAACTAATACACTACATACTATGTACTCTTTAAACTTCTGTACTATTTCTTGCGTTTTCTAGGTGAACATTTATTGTGATTTTTTTAGATTGGTTGTTTAATTGTATATATGTTTATTTTGAATTAATATAAGGGTACATATGATTGATTAGGTTACATTGTTTGCATTTTTACGTAAAATTCAAGTTGTAGTTGAGCCCTTTACCCAGGAGGTGTGCCATGTATCCTTACATTGTACCTGTTACGTGAGACCTTACCAACACCCCTGCCCCCTTCTTGAATTTAATTGTATTTTTCTCTTGTGTGGGCTTACGGTTATTCACCTACTAGTTTTATGTGAGTATTGAGTACATTGGTTGCTTACTTTTCCATTCTTGTGATACTTTACTTAGGAAAATGTTCTGGTTGTTTCTTTTGAAATATGTAATCTTTCTATGTACTGGGTGACTTTTCTCTGCATATTGCTCCATGGAATATTCTGAGAGTAATGGCCCCCATGAAAATGTCCTAGGCCCCAATAAATTATAATCAGAGCTTCTTAGTTGCATTGCACCTCAGTTTTGCTGCACTGAAGGACTAAATCTTGATCAGTTGGAAGTTTTTGTTCCACTCTTGCCCCTCATTTCCAAAGACCTCCTTTTATACTGGGCAGCTGGACATGAGAAGAGAAAGCAACTTCAATGCTTGGACTTAAGCAATCTTCTTCCCTCATCCTCTCAAGTAGCTGGGACTGCAGGTGCCCGCCACAATGCCTGGCTGTTTTTAGAGATGGTGGTTTCACTCTTGCTTAGGCTGGTCTCGAACTCCTGAGCTTAGGCAATCTGCTTGCCTCAGCCTCCCAGAGTGTTGGGATTACAGGTGTAATCTGTATGTGAGATGTGTGCCACCACTCCACCTAAAAACACAACTCTTCATTAATAAAGCATCTTAGAGGTCAATCAACTAGCTGGTTGAGTCAAAAAGGAAGAAGGGCTAGGAAATTCCCCAGACACAAAAGTGTCTCCACCCAGTGGCTATTTCCAGTAGGCAGAGGAACGGTGGGTGAGTTGACTGGTGCTTTGCTTCACTAAAGTGAATGACACTCTGTACAGCTGGATGATTTTTTTCTCAAATTTATCCTCATCCAAAAAATGTGAGCCATATTTCTAGAACACATTTCCTGGCATCACTGCATGATATGAACTAGAGTAAACAAATATGTGTCTTGGCAAAGCCTATGTCTTGACTTTATAGGATGTTTCTTACAGATGTAGTTGCCAAAAACTAAGACCATTCTCTCTTAGGTGGTAGTTAAAAAAAATTAGTTTCTTAAATTGTTAATCAAGGAAAAATTAATTAAATATTCATTCCTCATTGTTTTGGTTTCTTGTCTTACTAGCAGCTTTCAAGACATCCACTTAAATTGTTTTTATTTGAATTCTATCCATTCATATTTTCAAGGTTATGCCTTTGGTATTCCAGCTCGGGGCATAAGACTAACTAGAATAATTTAATATGGATTAATTTTTTAAATAATGAAATCATGAAAACCAGTGGACATATTAGGCCAAGTTCTCAAACTCGTCCTAGAAAAAGTGCTGCATAGCTCATTGCTGAATATCACTATGGTCACCTTCAATGTACTCCATGTGGGATGCCAGTGCCTAGTCCACCCTTCAAAGCACTTTTAGAATTCTTTTCCTGAAATGGCCATCAGAGCTCTCATCATACAAGGTCTGAGAATTAAGTTCATGAACTCATCCTAGAGAAAATGCTACCTACTTCATTGCTACATACCTCATACCTCACTATGGTCACCAGATGACCAAGGGAGGTACTTTGATGGTGAGTATAGTGATATTCAGCAATGAGGTATGTAGCACTTTTTCTAGGATGAATTTGTGACCTTGATTGTCCCACTACATACATGCCTTGTGTTGTATAAAGTACAGGAGGTCTGAAAGGCTGGTAAAGGCATGGAAGTATTTAGGTGGGGCTTAGATGCTTCATTTTTGACAACTAACAGCTGATGATTTGAAAATTATTTCTGCAATAACATTAGAAAATAGGGAAACCCTGCCTCATACTTCTCTCCCATCTCCATACTTCTCTTCTCCCATTTCCCTCCTCGAGGCATTAATTTGAGCTGACAACAAAGGAATGCTATGACTTCGGGTGACACCACGGCAGCCACAGCATTTTCAGCTCAGAGGATGGTGTGAAGAACAGTCTTGGCACACCTCAGCCTGAACCCCGTGGGGTGGCTCTTCTATCTCCCCAGCACAGCAATAGTTTAATGGATGTGACTTCCCTCCAGAGGATGGGCCACATCTCCAGACCTTACCTCTGCAATTCCAGTCACATTCCAGATATATGGGAGTCTCCTCTAGTCTGCATTCAATCAGAAATAACTCTGCAAGAGTCTCTGGACAGAACATGTTCACGATGCTTTGGAGAGAACAGAAGTAAGCACACCGATACCATGCTGTCTTTAAAATTTGAAATCAGTTCAAATTTACCATTTCAATCTGGAGCTTTGGTTGGGAGGGGCAGAGCTTGGCTTGTCATCCCAAGGCAAAGTAGACAATTCTCAAGGTCAGCAGGAGCCCATTGACCTATCTCCCTTGTTCCTGTTCATCTGGAATAGTTTTCTGCATTCTTATCAGCCTTGTCATTGAGTTCCAAGAAAGAAAATACAGCAGGTGCCTTGGTTACTTGTTTGGTAGCCAGAAGAGGCTTAGCTCGGGGTGGCTGAGTGCCAGTGATACCCTCTCTCCAAAATGAGCAATCTATAAGCATAAGCAGGTACTTTTTTAATCTGAGAAGTTCCCTGTTTATACCTGAATATCTAAATACAGCAAGTTAATTCCATCATTCTAGATGCTCTTCCATTTTACGGAGACAGGTGAAAGAGCATTGGCCTGTTGCCTGGCCTTAGGTAGATGGACTTGTAGACTATGGACCCAACACTATAAACCCTGCTTAGGTACATGCTTTAAAATTCCATTGTGAAGAGGGGTTAATAATGAATGATAATGGAAAGAATACCTTGCTAATGTGTTTGTCAGGATAAAGGACTTAAACTTTGGCCACTTAAGAGGACATTTTCATCCACAGAAATTCTTTTTTTTTTTTGAGAAAGAGCCTCAAGCTGTCACCCTGGGTAGAGTGCTGTGGCATCACAACTCACAGCAACCTCCAACTCCTGGGCTCAAGCAACTCTCCTGTCTCCACCTCCCAAGTAGCTGGGACCACAGGTGCCCTCCACAACCCCTGGCTATTTTTTTGGTTGCAGCCATCATTGTTGTTTGGCAGGCTTTGCTGGATTTGAACCTGCCACCTTAGGTGTATGTGGCTGGCGCCTTAGCCACTTGAGCCACAGGCGCCGAGTCGGCATGGAAATTCTGACGTGCTTCTGAAATTTGTTTTTCCTTTCATGTCTGCTCAGGCAGGATAGACACTGGTAGAATGAAATCTCAGCCGACTCTAAGTTAGTTACTTTCAGTTCTAATAATTGTAGATTTCAGAGTATCAGTTTCTAGTGCTCTAAAGCATGTTCACCTTTTTGTTTCTACAAATTGATTAAGCTTTTTATTTGATATCACAGAAACCGCTGGGGAGTTCTAACCTACATTTCAACCTTTGAAGAAATTCGTACCCACAAGATATTTCTGCTGGACAGTCTTCAAGGTCATTAATAAAATGCTTAGAAATTTTTAGCTGAAAGTAGATTTAATCAGAGCCTTTCTCTATGTGCCTCCTCATAGCATGATTCAAAAAGTATTTTGCTTTTTAAGTTTCTTAGGAAGTCAGCCTTTATTATGCTTTCTTTGCACCTTTAAATGCAGACAGCCAAGGGGATTTTATGGCAAAGTATGATAAAATTGATACTATAAACTAATAACGTAAACTAACCAACAAGTATTTAAGTGTTGATAGGAAAAGCTGAAAAAAACATTTTAAAGTTCTTTATATGGTTTTATTTATGCATATATCTCAGAAATTTTAAAGGAAATCAAAAAATAGATGTAAAGGTTATATAGATGTCACTATAAAGTCGAAAGACTTTGGTTAAGACAAAAGTGTTCTAGGAGTTTTCCACTGTTGAAATGGTAAGTTATACCAAAAAAGTAGCAGTGAGACTGGGCTGCCTGTGTTGTTATATTCTCCCATCACACAGGTTGCAGTAATAAAGTTTGGTCACCCCATTCTCAGGGCCAGTTCTTCAAACAACGTGAGAAACAATAAAAGATAAGGAATTAGAAAGCCAGAGGTGAGATTTTAGTTTTTATGGCCATTCACATTTCAGAGACTAGAGCTTTCTAGAAGACAACAATCACCACCGGCTGGACTCTGGTTGTGGGAGGTAAGCAGACCCAAGAAAGCTTGCTATTTGTGGCTGCTTGGAAAATGCTCCCCTCTTATGTGACAGGAGAGAATTCTGGGTGCCTCAATCATCGCATCAGTGTCTTACCTGCCTCTTCCTTAGCCTCTTCCAGATGAAAACAAGCAAGGCTGATAGAAAAATTACACATCAAAACCCATGTTGTTAATAAGCCATTTTAGATTTTAATCTCTTACAATTTACTGAAAAGGTTCAAGAGACACGACTTACAAAAGGTAGCATCTTTTATGTCCAGAAATGTTTATTATGAAGAAATTTGTGAACTGAGTTCACAAATCAAACTATCCCAAGTTCCATGGTCCCCACTGAAGATATTTCTCAAGAAACTACTCCAGCAAAATCAACTATGAAGAAAGTTGGGATTAGGGAAAATAAATAAAGTGGCTCCTTATTACAAAAAAAAAGTAGCTAATGATGACTCATTACTTTAATGCTTGTTTTTCTTTGAATAATAGGAACTTAGTGTTATATGATCTCTGATTATAAATGAGATTTTTTCACTTATACCTTTTTGTTTTGTCAGTTTTATTTATAAATATTCTGTTTTTAGGTATAATGCGTTTAGGATTTTTGTGTCTTCCAGATGAAGAATGGGACATGGTTCTTTCGCTATATAATAATCCTCTTTCTCTCTTTTAGCACTCTTTGCTTTGAAATTTACTTTGATTTTAAGATAGTCACACTAACTGCATTATGCTTTGAAACACTTTTTCTTTCTGCTGACCTATGATTTTATACTTAAAATAAATCTCTTGTGCAGATGTCTTTTCCTATTCTGTGGGCTATTTTTTACTTTTTAAAATGGTATTTGCACCATATATGTCTAACAATAAATCAAGAGAACCTATTTAGACTATGGGAGTTTCTTTAGAAAGAAAAAGGACAATCCGATAGAGAAATGGGCAAAACACTTGAATACTTCAGAGAAATCCAAATGTCCAATAAACATTTGGAAAGGTACTGCTGTTCTCAGTAACCAGGGAAGTGGAAAAAAAAAAAAAAGATCTCTTGTAAAGACTATATATTCATTTTTTTAAATCCAGTCTGATAATCTCTGCCTTTTAATGAGGGGTGTTTAGTTCATTTAATTTTAGTGTAATTACCAATGAGGTTGGCTTAAACCCAACCACCTTGTTTTATTTTCTCTTTTTTGTTCTCTTGTTACTTTTTTGCCTTCTTTTGTGTTAAGTGAATATTTTTATTGCTCTATTTTTTTTTTCTTTATTGGCTTCTTAGCTTTCTTTCTTTGACTACTTTTTAGTGTTGCTAACAACATGAACACTTACCTATCAGAGTCTATTTGGAATCCTTGTATTATACCTCATCACATGTCCCATTTTATCTTTAACAACTGATATTTCCCTTTTTATTTAACTTTATACTTTCTTTCCCTTAAGCACCTGACACTTTCCACCTCATCCTCATACTTTACAAGTTAAAAATATAATAGCCATGCAATAGGATAATTCTATTTCAACCTCATACTTTGTGAAATTGTTGCTGTATCTTTTACTGATATGCATGCTATAATTTTTTTTTGTTTTGGCTATAAATGATCAGTTTATTTTTTCATAAACTATAATAAATAAGAAAAATAATTTTTAAATATTTGTCCACCTATTTACCTTTCTGATCCTCCTGTTTACTTCCTATAGATCCAACTCTCTGCATTGTTAATAGGACAGATTGCTGCTAATGAGTCCTCTTAGCTTTTGTTCATCTGAAAACAACTTCATTTTCATTTTTAAAGTCTATTTTAAATAGATGTAAACAGAGAATCATCATGTTTTCCTCTCAGTACTTTAAACCACCTTGCTCCATTGATTCTTTGACTTCCATTGTTTTTTTGTGAGAAATAAGCAACATTTTTTACCTTTGTGTTCCTACATTTTATATATACAGGGTGGCCATGAAGTTCATGTGCAGTTTAAAATTGCACACTATTAACTTGCTGGCCACACTGTGTGTGTGTGTGTGTTTCCATCCATCTCATATACTACAAGCACACACTTGTTACCCTCTGGTTGCTACAAACTGTTTTTTTGTCTTTAGTTTTCAACTACTATAGGGTATGTGACTATTACATACCCTGTAGTAGTACTTTTTACTCTCTCTGTTTATGCCACTTGAGGTTCACTGAACTTTTTGAATCTGTAAGTCAATGTTTTTTCATTGAATTTCTGACACTTGAAGTAATTATTTTTTCAAACAATCTTGTACCCCAATATTGCTCTTTTCTCTTTTTGAGATTCCAAGCCCATATGACATTGTCCAAGAGAGATAGAAGGCTCTGTTTATTTTTCTTCAATATGCTTTTTCTGTTTTTCAGATAGGATAATTTCTACTGCTGTGATGACTTGATCCATGAGTCTGTTCTCTGCTATCTCCAACCTGCTTTTTGGCCCAGCCAGTGAGTTTTTAATTTTAGTTATTTATGTTTCAGGTCTAGAATTTGTATTGGATTCCATTTTTACTTTCCATTGACCTGCTTATGTTTCTCATCTGTTTATTCTTGGAGACCATAATTTTCTTTAATTATTTGACCACTTTATTTATCATTTGATTATTTGAACATGTTGATGCTAGCTTCTCTATAGACACTATCTCCTAAAATCAGAATCAGGACCATTTGAAATTTAGTTACTATTGCTTGGATTCAATTTTTCCTATTATTTACATATTTAGTTGTTTTTGATTGAACACTGGGCATTGGAAATTACATGTTGTAGCCATTCCAGGTTTTGCTGTCTCTATCTGAAGGGATCTGGCCCCATGTTTAGCTGCCTGACCAGGTGGAGGCTGGCCAGTTGACTTGTGTTTGCTTTCATGCCTGGTTTGTGCAGACTGTTGAAAGCTGAAGGTGCTTTGTGAGCCAGTCAAATTTGTGGAATTCAATATCAAAACACTGTCTCCCTGCAGATAATACCTGAGTTTGCTCTTATTCTTTGTTCAGCTGATCTAGAATATCTCTTACTCCAGGATGAAAGGCCCCAAGGGCAGCGTTCCTGGTGTCCCAGTTGTCTTCCCACAGTACTGAAGACATGTTTATTGAGATTGGCAGGGCTGAAACTCTGATGTCCTCAGGACTGGTGCTCTCTCATCAGTGACTGACCTCTAATTCCCTGTGCTCCACTAAATCCTGTTTCATTTGCTGTCTAGAAACCTCAGGTAGTTTCCTCTTGCAAATGCATATAGGCCAGCCCTTAGCCACAGACTCAGCTCACAAGAATGCCCTGTGTGGACTCTGGAGCTTCCTCTTTGACACCTTCCTCTTATCTGGTGCCATTTCCTAACCCCTGAGCCTCACTTTAGCTGCCCTGAACTCTAATGTATGCTCCCTAAACTCCTTGGGATTGCTGTGCTTTACATCATGGTTGGGCAATTGTCCCTTAGTAGGAAGCCAGGAATATTATGGCGATCACTTCACGAGTGTCCATTTTCTCAGGGACCCTAGTCTGATGTCACCATTTGTTATATGCCCAATAAACAGTGGCCTCAAATACTCTGCTCAGCATCATCCTTGCTTGTGGCTGCAGGGCTAGTGTGGTGCCAACTGTTCCAAAATGGCGGGCAGTAAATTGGTTTTAAGACCTTTTCACAAGTTTCTTACATTATTTTATGTGCACATAAAATCTGGAAAATGCCATTATAGATATGTCATGAAAGGAAATTATAGTTATCAGAAAGAATGTAATTATTGAAAATAATGACAGCAAATGCAAAATAATTTGACAAAATTCAGCAAATTGGCATGTAAGAGAATTAGAAGTTTCTCTTCAACCCAACCTCCTGAATTTTAGTCATAAGATCATCATTTTAATTTTATGGTTTTCCTGGTGATAGACTTCAATAGATATCAACTAAAGTTAAGCATTCAGGATTTCGATTGTATAATCAAAGTCATAAATTCATCCTCTAGAAGAATCAGCAGGATGTAGAACAGAAGGAAAGATGGAGGTAATAAAAATAAGCTCAGCTCCTAATTTTCTACAAAGTCAGCAGACACTATATAATAGGGGTAAATCTAGAAATAAGAGTTTAATGACATTACTTAAAGCTATAGCGGTAACTTCTAGAAGAACAAAAAACAGGAAACTATCAAAAGTGGTGCTTCTGAAGAATGGGAGTAGAATAAGAAAAGAAAGACTTGAAATTTCATATTTTTCTAAGATTTAACATTTCACTGACTTAATCTTTATTCCCTTTCTTCCTTATTTGTTACTATATAGTAATATCAACCTACTTCTTGATTTCTGAGTTTATGATGCGCATTATACATTTGTGTGTACATATTTTTCATTAAAATATGAATGAATAAACCAGGTACAGGCTGCATTCCGTTCTCAGCACACACGAGACACGTTCCGTTAATTCAAACCTACTGTGCAGAGTCAGAGTTAGTGCACATCTCTGGTGTGTGTTCCTGTATTTCACGTGGCTGTGGTGCCAACACACCTTCAAATATCTGGAGGAAACCCCACCAGTCAGATAAGCACTCATTTTTACTGTGGAATGTCAAACATCCAGATTTAAGAAAATATGTAAAATTATTAACTGAATTCATCACTTTTCAACGGGAAGACAGTGTTACTTGCTAATTGCATCTTCTCGGTTCTTTCTTTTCTCTTGCCCGTCCCCTGATTTCTGGCTCTTCCTGGACTCCCTGGAATAATAATAAAAAAAGGAGTGAAGAATCAATTAAAAATGGCTTTTATCATGTGTCTGTCCTTGGCAGGGCAACACAGCACACCGTGTGCTTAAATCGAGGCTTTAGTGAGGCTGTTCCAGTTTAGAGGCTCAATTAAATGTGTTCAACGGCTTATTCTCAGTCGATGTGTTTAGGTGACTTCATCTTTAAGATGCCATCGACGGTTTACGGTTGGAAACTTGGGTTGGAAGTACAGGTTGTCATTGAAATAAAATAGGAAACTTTCCAGGCTTTATTAGGGAGTCTTTTAGGGTTTGCCATTCCATTCACCTTGACATTTATGCTAAAATTTAGAGTGCTTGATCTTTCCTGCTCTAGTTCCCTCTTTGCTAAATGGGGAAACCTTAAAAACTCTTGCAATAGTTGTGAAGAGGAAAAAAAGGCAGCTTCACAGCTACCTTCGAAAAGCTCATAGCAGTCTGTGGATTGAACATTTTTGGCAAATGCGGAATCCTTTGGAGATAGATAGGAATAGCTGTGGAGAACCCAACTCCCATAATATTGATCATTAAGGTGAAAACGAGCGTCTGCACATATTCCAGACTCAGCCCATATCTGCATTTGTCTTTATTACAATAAACACGTGGAAAAACTCTGTTGCTTTCTCTGGAATAATATAAACGTACTCGTACACAGTCACCAGTTCATCAGCTATTTTAGTTTCTAGAAAACGAGCTTTACTCGACCTTCGATGTTTGTCTCTGGACTGTTATTTCAGCCTCAGTCGTGAACGGGACTGTTGGGTAATTGGGCCCTGGGTCATCTGTGCACGTTCACAGCCACAGGTAGGGGCCGGCAGATAAAACAGGAACAACTGCTGGAGAGGAAGGGCAGCGTCACGTTCAGAGGACTCAAACTGAAATAGACATTTGGAGCGTTCTTTTTAAAATATTTGATTGGAAACAGAAACATTTGGGATCAAATGGTCTTTATAAGAAAACAACCTCTTCTACCTGTGGCCAGGCCTGAATGTAAACCTTTGATGCTCAATTTTAAAAAGATAAGAATAAGGAATTCAAGATAAAAACAACACTAGTCCATAAAGCAAAAAACCCATAGGTATGTCAGAATAAATTTAGCTTCTTTCTAGATTTTCTAATTGCAGAGGTCTTGGGTGAATTCATTAAAGCGCCCTCTCTCTCTCCATCTCTCAGCACGTATTTGTCTGGGTTTGGGGTAAGCCCAACATCAATTGTGGGTTAATGTGAAGAAACTGAAGGCAGAAATGGCAAGGTGAGACCAGACATTTCCCAGAGACGTTCGTATCTGGAAGCACTGATAAGCATCGGAAGGCAGGGGAAGATATTCCACAGCCGGGCGTCCTGGCCGAGGCCCCCTGGTCTTGCTGAGTTGCCTTCTGTGGACAGGATCTCTGTCACAAGAGGACCAGGAAATGGGGTATAATCGATTGCAGGGTTCTTTAGGGACCCATGCGGAATGTCCACTCCAAGGTACAGACAGATAGAGACAGACGTTTGAAAATAAGAGTCAGCTGAACAGGAAAGCAGTGTGCTTTTAATTAGAGGGACAGCATCCTCAAGATCATTTTTTTCAAGGCTTTAATAGATCCGTATTTTCTTAGTCTAAGTCTCCTAGTTTCTGAATTGCTGCGTTATTAATTTATATTGTAGAAGTAATATCTGAACGTGGCTAAAGTCAACCAGAATTTTAAAAAAATTTAAAATCATGACTCCTTCCATCTTGACTATTTCCAGTCTCACTCTGCAAATTTAATCGCTATGCATAGTTTTCTTTCTTGTGTAAATAAAATTTTATTCTCTTACATGCAGACGCGCACAGATACACAGACACACTTTCGGGCCTTTTAGAAACAATGAAAGCACGTGCTCAAACCATAATATCTGTTGACACTTCAGTTTTTACCATCATAACCTGGGAATCTCTGAGTTCCAGTTTTTGGGGCTCTCCTCTCTCTGGCATCGTAGAAGAGAATGCACATATTGACCACAATATCATCAGCAGTCAGGCCTTTCCTAGTTGGTTTTTTTTTTTTCCATTTCATTTTAAACAATACTGCTGTGAACATCCATATACAATATATGCCTTTGTGAATTTTTTCTGTAAAATAAATTCCTTGAAGTGGAACTGATGAGTTAATTTTACTCACAAATAATCCTATTTTTATAATCCTTCTAATCCTATCAGCGTTGCTGTGAGCGTCTATAGGTAACAATTGCTTTCTAAATACTATTTCAACTGGCATATCTTTAATTAGATGTCAAGTTCAAAGTCTTAGATCTTGTTCGCCATGTTTATTTACTTCTCTGTTGGCAGCCAATGTTCATTTTCTAGTGGATTATCTTCTTTTCTGCCCTTTCCTACCACATTACAAAAATTTCCTTAATGAAATTTTTTCCTCAGTGTTATTTTTATTCCATTTATGAAACAATATTGCAAACTTTATGTTAGCATCATAAAATACACGGTTAAATTGAGCTGTCTCTCCTTTTTGCTTTTAGATTTTGTGTTTTATGAAAAAGACTTTGCCCGCTTCACAGTAATTTAAAATAGAAATACTGTCAACGTTTTGCAGTAATTTTTTATTTTCATTTTAACATTTAAATCTTTGACTTATTTGGAGATAACTGCGGCTTACAAAAAAATACAAATTATAAATATCTGATCTTTGATCTTTTCCTTGTGGATTTGAACTTCTGTTTTTATCACCTTTAAAATACCCAGATGTATTTTGTTTATGTTTGACCTTTTAATATCTCCGACCCTAATTTCACTGAGGATTTCTGGGTCAGCACTTAACTATTTTAATTTTTCGCAGTTTTCAAAGGCATGTTAGTATCTGCTAAGGCTCTTTGTGGCAGTTTACTTTTTGAAAATCTATCTTTTCTTGTACTTTCAATTTTCTCTATAAATTTTAAGACAGCTCATCACCTTCTCCTTTAAGGTAGCACATGGATTGGGATTGCAACACGTTTAGGAGTGAAGGAGGAGAGGACTGATATCTTTGAAATACTGACTCTGTGATAATCAAGCACAAACATATGTTTAAATTTATTCAAGATTTCCTTGATGTCTCCCGCTAGGAGTTTAGGTTTTATTGTTGTTAACTTTCTTGCTAATATTGAAGAGTATAACCTTCTTAATAATTTTATTTCCTGATTGATTAGCTTTTGTATATAGTATAGGAAAGCTACTGATTTTATGTATCAAAGTTTTCAGCCACTGTACTAAAGTTTCCATCTCTATTGGTTTTTAACAATTGTTTTTCTTGACCCTTTCAGGTCTTTAGTCATTAGCAGCAAATAGCAATAGCTTTGCTTCTCCCATCTTGATTTTTTCTGTTCTCTGTCCGTCGAATTGGTATTTTCAGACCAATTTGATATATATACTTTTTCTTTTAGCAGCAAGCGGGATGATGAAAACATTAAGGGCCTCAATGTACAAAGTGCATGGTGTGGCCCACAGGTGGCACCCAGTCAGTGCCCAGGGAGCACATCGATGCCAGCAGCCTCTCCATGGACGGGGGGGACTAAGATGTCCAGGGACACGTTTGTACTGAGCTCCTACCCCATGTCCAGGACTCAGCAGTGAGCCTTGTCACCTTACAGAGATTCTTGAGGAAGAGATTACTGTAATTTCTGTTTTATTGATGAAGAAACTGAACAAGCTGCTTGATCTCATTTACAGGATTAAATAGAAACAGTAAAGAGGAATTTAAAGTCTTTAAAAAGACAAGATTGTAAAGTAAAACCTCACGCTTCATTGTTAATTTTGATGTAGGATTTTGATCAACTATTTGGCATTTACTTCTTAATTCTTAAAATTAATTCTTAATTCACTTAATATTTTAAGTTTGTGTGTTTTTCATTTTTATGGGCTATGAAATTTTGTTAGATTTGATTTGCTGATATTATTATGTACTATGTGATTTTTCTTCTGTAATTTTTTTATAGGACGAATACATTAACAGATGTGATAAAATGAAGTCATCCTTTTCAGATGAATCCTACTCTGCACACCATGTTTTTTTTTTTTGGAGAATATTCTGCAATATTCATTAGCTACTACTAGACTTAGGATTTTTGAATCTGTGTTACTGAGCAAGACAGTTTAATATTCTTCCGTTCTTTTTCTTTTAACAGGCCAATCCAGGGATGAAGGATAGGCTGTATTTATTTATTTTTGCTGTTTTTGGCTGGGGCTGGGTTTGAACCCACCACCTCCAGCATATGGGACCGGCGCCCTACCCTTTTCAGCCACAGGTGCCGCCCAATTTTCTTCCTTTCAAATGTTGTTTTCCAATTTGGACTTCAAGGTTATTATAAACTCATAAATGAGCTGGGGCACTTCCTTCCTATTTCTATTCTCTACACTAGTTGGTATAAGATACAAATTATCTGATGAACTATAGAAGTAAAACTCTTAACACTGTCTGTTCCTTTGTCATTTTTTTTTTTGAGTGGGAATGCTTTAATTTGCTTTTCTCTGATAATTATTGATGGTGAGTGTTTCATGTGTTTATTGGCCGTTCCTCTATTTTCTCCTGAGGAAATCGTATTCTTGTTTTTGTCCACTTTTTGAGGGCATTATTTGTTTTTTCCTTGTTAATGTGTTTGAGCTCTTCGTAGATTCTGGATGTTAGCTCCTTGTCAGAGGTGTGGTTTGGGAATACTTTCTCTCATCTGTAGGTTGTCAATTTGTTGGTTAATTTCGTTTCTGTGCAGAAACATTTTAGAATAAGTCCCATTTCTTATTTCTGTTGTAGATATATTTGCTTTGGGGTTCTTATTTCTAAATATTTCTCCTAGGCCAATGTCTAAACCGTTTTTCCCTGTATTTCAGAATTTTTATGGTTTTAGGCCTTACATGTAAATCTTTAATACATCTTGAGTTAATTTTCGGATACAGTGGGAGTCAGGGATTCAGTTTCATTTTTCTGCATGTGGCTATCCAGTTTTCCCAGCACTATTTATGAAATAAGGTATCCTTTCCCCAGTATATTTTTGTTTGTTTTGTTGAACATCAGTTGGTCATGATTTTATTTCTGGGTTGTCTATTGTGTTCCGAATTTCTAGGTGTCTACCTTTACACTAACACCAGTGCCAAGCTGCCAGGGCTCTACAGCTTTGTAGTATGATTTGAAGTCAGATAATGCCTCCAGTTTTTGGGGGGTTTTTTGCTTAGGATTGCTTTGGCTATTTGGACTTTTTTTGGGGGGGGGGATCCATGTGAAGGTTAGGATTGTTTTCCTACATCTGTGAAAAATATTATCCTTTTAATAGGAACTGATTTGAATCTGTAAATCACTTTGGGTATGGACATTTTAACAATGCTGATTCTCGGCTCGGCGGCTGTGGCTCAATCGGCTAAGGTGCCAGCCATGTACACCTAAGGTGGCAGGTTCGAATCCCCAGACCGGGCCCGCCAAAGAACAATCATGGCTGCAACCAAAAAATGGCCGGGCGTTGTGGCGGGCGCCTGTGGTCCCAGCTGCTTGGGAGGCTGAGGCAGGAGACTCGCTTGAGCCCAGGAGTTGGAGGTTGTGATGCCATGGCACTCTACCCAGGGGGATAGCTTGAGGCTCCATCTCAAAAAAAAAAAAAAAAACAATGCTGATTCTTCCAATTCATGAGCATGGGATGTTCTTCCATTTCTTTGTGTCAATCTATGATTTTTTTTCATCGGGTTTTGTAGTTCTTGTAGAGAACTTTCACCTGTTTGGGTAAGTGTATTCCTAGGTATTTTATTTTCTTCACAGCTACTATAAATGGTATTGAGTTCTTGATTTAACTCTCAGCTTGACTGTTATTAGTATATAGAAATA